>CAEFZY010017790.1:0-12404 GCA_903066815.1 Brachyrhaphis roseni | reverse complement strand
AATGGAGTTGATAGTCGTTTTCTGTTAGATGTCCTGATTCTAAAGAGGTATGGCATGGGTATGTTGGCATTGTTTTTAGCTGAGTTATGTTTTTTCATAAAAAAAAATTATGCAAATCGCCGGGGCTCGGGCGGGTGGAGGTTAAGTGGTTTTAAGTTTGATCCTGAGAGATTGTGCTAACTTTCCCGTCTGACATCTGAATGTTCCTGAGTGAAATTTGTTCACATGGATGGACACCACAACCAAAGTTATTACACCAATGATTTCTTATTATCATGTCAGGGGTCTCTTACGTTTGGAAAATCGGCGGACAATTTGAAAATCTTGCCTTTGTACCAGGCATAAGTCCCAAACCAACAGATAAGGCTTCATGAATTAGCACATTCAGCTGGTTTCCTGTTTCACCTTTGGCATGGTCCTTATCCAGCTGGTTGGCGGTCTTCTTCCAGTCTTCAATCTTATCCTGGAGAGGAGTGATCAGACTCTCCATCAGAGCACTAGAGGAGACACAGACATGGAAAGATGGAAGGCATCGATCACTAGTGACATCAGCGAAGGAGAAAAAGAGAAAGACTTCACAATTGTCTAGATGTGTTGAGTCGGACAACAGTCTATCACTGCTTGTAGGGTGGCAGCATTGGTTCGCCTACATTGTGGTAAACTGGACTTTCTTTCTGTCCATCACGATACATGATTTAAAAAGATTTTAACAAAACTCTTCATGTTTCATTTTTTTATCAAAGCAATTACTATTATATTACTTTCTTAGTCTAGCTCAGATAATTAATAAAACACATGTTTGCGGTTTTAATAAGAGAAAATGTGAAATCTTATGAGTATTACGGGTTATGGGTATGAGTGTCTTTGCAAGGCACCTTATAGGTGATCAGGACCCTGCACAACCATATCGACAGCTAATGACCACCATCATTAGCGTAATAGCTTTTTGTTGTGGAAAAGTCATTAAGAAGTATGGAGAGTGAATGCAGAGGTAAATGGTGTGTAGGAGTAGACTCTTGGAGGGGCTTCCTGAGTGGTTTATGATGCATACCAGTGGTTGTACTCAAATACAATCCCTGAAATGTGGAGAGGGTAAGCAATGCAGCAGACACCATTCATTCAGCAAGACAAGACACGAAACATTTTTGTTCAAACAGATGAACTGTGTATGACCAGCGACGCCGGGAAGAGAAGGAAACAAGATGTCTTACTTCGTGAACTGGCGAAGTTTGGCTTCGATGCTGCGATGTCTCATGCACATCCTGGTAAGAGCTGAACCGATGTCTCTGGTCGCCCCTGGACGGAAAGGACAAGCAGAAATCAGAACAAGACACACACACACACACACACAAATGCAACAAAAGTATTCTTCTGTTCGTTTACCACAAAAGGCCTGTTTTAGTTCCACCAACCACAAATCTCAGGTCAAACCTTGCATTAAATTGTTAGCACGCTGTATAAAGACAAGACTCACAAAGTCATCGCACATTTCAAACAGACGGACAGCTAAAGAGCTTTTGTTTCCTTTTACACTCAGCATTTAAACAAGAGAGAGGTTAGCCGTCGTGGAGACGCTACACACACTCCCGACTTCGACCAAATAAAGCAGTGTCCCATGAGGGGGCTGCTGCGCCCAGAGACCCGCTTTCATGTGTGGCTAACCTGCTACTGTAAACACAAGTCTATTTTAGGAGAATAGGTCTATATGGAAAAAGCTGAGCAGAGAGTTTGATTCAATGGATGGCAGACACCGCTGACTTCCAAACAAGGTGCTCAGAGCTGCAGCCGCCACAGTAAAGTTGGACATGCCACTTTTTTGTTCCAGATTCTTTCTGAGTAGAGCCAAGGCTACGAGTTGTGCTGCACACAGCACAAGAACAATCAAATAATCCAAACTTTAGGTGAAACATGCAGTGGAAAGTTCTGATTAAAGCAGCGAACAGCTTTCCTCCAGGTGTTACATGCTACATTAAAACTGGAAAAAGACTCACAATTTCTCATGACGATGCTATAATAACAGGATCAAGCATCTTATAAACTGCTAAGTTTGTTTTTACTATGGGAGTGATTCAAAGTTTTAGTGGAGTTAATTGCAGTGTCTGTAATTGATTAACTTCATTTTGATCAAACTGTATTTACCAACAAAATATAAAAAATATTTTAAATTCAAAAACCCCTTTTTGATGCTAAATTATTGAATAAATAGATATACAAGATCAGCAGCAAATATATTTATTGTATTTAATCTGTATTCCAGGTTCTTCAACCATCAGACTGACAAAGTGCTACTCCAACCATTCAGCTTTTCCGTGTTTCAGGAACCCCTGATCATTCATGAAACGTCTTTAGAAATGTGGAGTGTAGATGCTAACGTTAGCGTTGAGGATGTCTCTGCTGCTACATGTTTAGCCCGTTGATGCTATATTAGGCTTGAATAGGTTCACTGATAGCACAGCTTGAACACAACAACAACACAAGATCATTTTTAAAAGCAATAATTAACCCTCAGTGGGCCAAGAGAAACGGCTTCGTTGCTCATCACAGTTGTTAGTGGATGTAGCTTGTTCGACATATTTATGGAAAACAGAATGCAAAGGTTCTGTCTATGGACTTTCATAAATATAAAATATATATTAGTTGCGCTAAAATCTATGAGAACATTTAAGTATAACAGGTTAAAGTCCTGGACCTACTTTTTAGACAACATAGTCACACAGTAGGCATTACATACATGTTTTTTAGGATTCTCAACATGCAGTACCTTTCACCCTGATGAGCCTAAAAAAAGCCTAAAGTGCTAATATTGTTTGACATGTATGAGCCTCATGCCAGCAGTGTCAGTGGGAGTGCAGACAAAAGCATTTAGATCTGAACAGCACTACGGAGCCACTAGAATGGCTCAGTGACTTTAAATAAACCTGGGGAAACTTGATCTCAAGCAAGCAAATAAGAGATTAGAAATAGCTACAACTGGAATTTGAGATTTTCTTCTTGTACAAAAAATGGCAGAAAACCTGCTTCTTGAAAAGCAACATCTAAGTTGTGAAACTTTTTTAAAGTCAAGGGTTCCAGAGCAAAACTAGAAGTTTACACCTAATCTGTTTACCAACTGTTGACTGCAATAGTCTCTCACCTTCTGTAGTTCATTAACTCATAACAGTCATAAATGTCACTAATATGATTCATTTAATGGTTTATGTATTTTTTTCTTTTCTTTAAAATTAAAAATTTGGTGCAGCAAGTTTGAATGTATAGTGGATTACTTTCTGTGACACAGAGGGTCCGAGTTATAAGTACAGTACAGGTCCAAATATATAAAAAACATTTGCCAACAGAGTTGGTTGTTGGATGACTTTTAACTCAGCATGATGGAGGCCTATTTACTTTAGTGATCAGAACTGCCAGCACCCATTGGTTTGATCAATAGCAGAACAATAGGAAAGTACAAGACATTCAGATTAGGTCAGAGAAAAAGAGATGTTGACTTCATCCAACCAAACTAAGTTCAAACAACTGAACATGAGTACAAGTTGTTACTGTCCTTCACTTGATGCTAATGTCTGAAGGACCAATCTGTCATCTCAGATGAAAGGAAAATTGTTCAGGAGATAGCAGATACATTGAGGATGAAACATGGTGGAAACTGGAAACTGCTGGAACCCTGGTCAGTCCCACCAGTTTTTCACGATTCTGCGATATTCACACAAAATCAACAAATCCCCCCCATTTTTTGAGCTAATGCATAATCATGAGTTTAGTGCAAATTTTCCACAGAAATGCTAACTTCTACCTGCAGGTGGCAGTATTACTTCTTCTACATTGCTACCTGAGCCTTTCCTGATGTCAAGTTACTGTCCATGATTCATATAAAAGTTGTTTTTATGTCCAGTCTGCCTCCTTGTGCTTTTGTTTTTCATCTGTTTTTTCTTTTACATTTAGATTTCAGACAGAATTTAATGATTAAAAATATCACAAAATATTTCTGAAGCAGCACCACAAAACTAGCGATTCTGATTGGAAGAAATCACAAAAACAATCGTAAACTCCTGCAGGGACTGGCCAGTGCTGCTGTCTGCCGGTTCTACAGAACCACAGACTGAGTAAGTGGTGACTAAGAAAGATGTGCTGGCTCTAAAACCAACACCCTCTAGGAGCTCAAGTGTAATTTGCTGTTGGATGACAAGCTATTGTCAGTACACTCAGAGCCCCAGCTGAGATTTAACAATGGTGGGTGAGAAATTGCCCACATTATTCATGCAAAGCATCATGGGTTATGGGAACAGAACTCATTCTTCAGACTTTTCGTGCCGATTATCATTCAGGATAAGAGATGTAAATGATTGGAACAGAACAAATGGACAATAACAGCTGGAGTTGAAGAGGACTGTAGATGTTAGCTTCTGCAGTAGCACTAAGATGGTTTCCACTGTGCATGTTGAAATATATTTGGTGTTTGAACAATTACAATTGGTAGATCAAAGTGGTTTCAGGAGGGGTCTATCAGCGGCTGTCCTCCCTAAAACCAATGGTTTAGTGTATCGAGCATAATGTTATCTGCAGTCTACCAGACATGAAATAACATCCTACAAAAATATTAATGCATTCATATTTATTAAACAGGCCAGAAAGTGTTAATACACACATAAAACAGTGGTGTCCAAAGCAAAGGCCTGAAGGTTTTAGTGCTTTTCCTTGTTCAACACACCTGAGTCAAATGATGGTTCATTAGCAGAAACTTCATTTGACAGGACACCAGCTCTTAAAGGTGCAGTACGTTACTTTCATAAACCAGACGAAAATTAGCCTCTCCAGCTAACTCTGGCATATTTACATGACATATTATTGTTGATTAATATGCAGAGTGCCCTTTAATGAAATAATAAATTAAAAAAAATCACAAATTCAAATTCACAAGTTATTGTTTTAATTTGAAACACACTGTCTGGTATATCATGAGTGCCTTGCTCATTAGCACCTCAAAAATCTCTACTAGTCATTGATCTGCCACAGCAGCTGGTCTGCTGATTCTAACCAGCAGCCGTCTGATTAAAACAACCACAAAATATGCTCTCACTTAAGCTACCACATACCCTGAGATACCGCACACACACCCCCCCACACACACACACGCACACACCCACACACCCCCACACCCACACAAAGAACTATTTCTCCCATCCAGAGAGAAATCCCTCTTTCATAATTAACAAATTCTTCCCTCTTTCCTCTCGTTCTACCCAGCAACCATTTCTGCAGCAGAACCAGCCCGGCCTGAACACCCCCCCCACACTTGTAGACACAGACATGCACACCAATCAACTGCACACAACTTCAGCAGTATTTTGAGCGGTGTATGCGTGCGTGGGGGTGCGTGTGTGTGTGTGTGTTTGGAGAACCTGATTCGCTGCGATTCCAGATCAGTAAGAGGGTGTGTGAAGAAGAAAGATGACGTGGGAAAGAAAAGAAACAGGAAGAGTCTGAGAAGGGATGAGAAAGCATGAGGACGAGTGGAGTCGTCGTGCACATTTTAATGAGCTCACTGCTGGAGCGAGAGCCATGGGACCCGAGTTACAGCCAGGCGTGTGCGTTTATGTGTGTGTGTTTGATCTCTGCATTTATGATGGTTCTCTTCCTGTTTGCCTGTTATTACCAGGTCTCTCAGACTCCATAGGAGATAAACAACTAGATGAGAACACACTATTCCCATCTGGTGCTACTGTGTCTGTGGGGGTGTGTGTGTGGGTGTGTGTGGGGGTGTGCATGTATGCAAGTCAGCGCTGGAGAAGCATGAAAACAAACTACCATACCAAAAACAAATAAAACGTAGGGTGCCGGGATTTCAACATCCTGCAAGTTTTTAACGTCACAACGTTTCAGGAGACGAGAAGAAAATAAAGCTCAGAGGATTCCAACCTGAAGATGAAGAATCACCGCATAGAGGCACAAGAATCTGAATGAGTTTCATACAGAAAAGGTAAAACATTACAAAGGACTTCAGCCAGACAAATTAGAGTCTTGAAAGAAGCTTAAATCAGAAAAATATGTCATAGTTTTAAAAATCACTGTTTGCTTTCATTCTGTGGTACTTTGGTTTTGAAATTCTCCAATTCTCCACAGATAATCATGTTTTATCTAAACCAGGGGTCATCAACATTTGTTTTAATTTGGGACCCCAATTTTTAATTTGGAACAAGGACCCTCAAAAAAAAAAAAAAATTACATATATATATAATGTTTCACAAAACATACTATAGGCTATGACTACAGGAAACATTCCTTATAACAGAGCATTCAAATTGCACACCTTCTTTAATTCCAATTATGTTAAGCTTAAGTTTGACTCCAAAAGTGACGGCCTACTATTGTCACTGCCATCAACAAACTGTTATTTTACAGAAAAAGCATGTTTGATGACTGAAATGATTATTTTATGTCCCCTTTGATCAATTTGAGTCATTTTGGATTCATATTAGTGAATATTTAAAGACATAGCTTATACAAAATATACAAAAAATCTCTCATTAATCAGAAATTTCATGATTTGTTGAAGATTTCTGATCTAAACCGTTCCTTTAGCTGTAGCTGTAGCTGTATGTTTGGTTTGTTGTCCTGCTGGACGTTTTCATCTCAGGCTGTTTTCACACCTGACAGTCCAATAGACTCGGGTGGATTGGGGACCAAAATTGCAACATTTGTTACATTTTCAGTTGGCGTGGTTCATTTTAGCTTTGGTATAAAATGTCGAACCATTTCTCTCTCTAGCGCTAGACTGTCATGTTTGTTCTGGCAGTATTTACCCAGAATGCCCTGCGCTATAGTCCACCACAGCGTGTGTTTGCTTTTTTTCCTTTCATGGCCTCTGACAAAATGCAAACAGGAATTTTCGTGGCCTTTTAAGACCAGATAGAGAGAGCACAAACTTCACTGAGCTGATAGAGTTAAGGCAACTCCTTAACAATAGTAGTAGAGTCTGACATTTAGCAAAAAAAAAATAAAAAAAATCTAAATGCATGATGAAAAACAGACAAAAATATGTTTTCACATATGTTTTTAAATTTCCATCCTGCTTTGAATCAATCATCTAAGATTTTATGCTGCCAAGATTCACAAGGAAACGTTTGAAACTGCTGAACGTCAGTCAGTAGCAAATGCTCTGTCACATTCTAGACATTCTGAAGGTATAGTACATATCAAACTAAAACTAAAAACACACTGATATAAAGCCTCAGAAAATGTATGTTTTCCTTTTTAGGAAAAAATATGTTTTGCTTTTCATTTTTTCCCCCATTTCCTGCTTTTCAGTGTTTCCTGTCTGGATTTAACCCATCCACAGGAAGCACTAAGTCTTGTAATGGGTTATGATTTATAGTCGTGTTTACAGAGGCAGTAGAAGAATGAACTGTAGAAGTACACAGTCTATGCAGAAATCAAGATTATTTCACTGATGTACAGTAAGTAAGCAATAACTTTCTACTTTTTGGAAAATGTCATCTGTACAATTTCATTTATTCGTCAATGAAATTGACGAATAAAAATAAGAAGGAAAATTAAAATTCCATCATATGTTTTATGATGTCTAGTATGTCTAGTATCGGCATGTCGAGTCACTGAGAGGCTGAAGAGATCTGATCACACCGGAGTCTGACTTGGCAAACTAACCATTCATCCTCATCACCTAGCAACTGAATTAACTGACAGATTTGTTACAGTTTCCATGACAGCGCAAATCTTGCCCTGTTGCTAAGGCGGGAATCGGGATGTTAGTTGCTAAGGTCAAACGGTTGGGTGTTACGGAAACAAATGTCTGTTGCAGTGGCACAGAGGAAGTGCTAGAACACAGAGCAGACAGGGGAAGATACACACACACACACATATTATATCTTTCTATCTTCTCAAGGACTTTACGTTGACTTGCCTTCATATTTCATTCGTTTTTATAGCCTAACCCTAACCTTAACCCTAACACTAAACTCAGTTCACACCTGATAACGTTACAACACAATACTGGGCAGATGTGATGATCTCGTTGAATCTTTATAACCCTAATTCTCACATATAACATTTTTTTTATTTTATTTTATTTTTGGCAAACTGTAGCTCCTGAAATCTTAAAAAGAGTTCATGGAAGCCGTGAAAATGAGGAGATGTAAAATTAAACCCTAAATGTTGTCAAATTGACAGATTTGAAATCAGATTTGAATATCCTAATTTGAAATCTGTAGTTTTTGGTTCATATGCCGTCTTCCATGCAGCAGAGCATGAATAGATTAATTGGAAATTAGAAAGCTGTAATTGACAGATGGTTGGTTTAATGTGCCTGCAATAAGTATTTATTAACAGCGTCACCACACACGCACGCATACGCACACAAAAAGTTAGGATGGCAGTTTGGGAGGGAAGACATGAACATTCTGCTTCTATACGTTTGTGATGAAGAAAGGGTTAAAGCCTGACAAGGTGAGGCTGCAGTTACCAAGGTTACAGACGCCTACATCTGTGGCGTGACACAGCAACAATGCAACTCTGGGACCATAGTGAAGGCAGAAAGATAGAGGGAAAGAAACGTGTAAATAATGAGACGACAGACTAAAGACAGGAGGACGGACAGAAGCCAGGATCCCACAGGGATTAAACTGAATTTTTCAGGAGGTCTGCGTATTTCTCTCACCACCAAAACTGAGATGGTGTTTTCTAGACGGAGAAGTCTCTCTGAGGATGAAAGTCGTGATTTCTGAAGATGCGTTTTGGTTTGATATGGTAATAAATTACATCATCAACTTGTTGCGGTGCAGCACGGTTTGAACGCTACAACCGTTTTAAACACGTTTCAGCATTGGGACTGGAATCACGGGAAGTATTTTTAGAGAGAAGGCCAAGCGCCACACTGATCTCATCACTTTTTATGCAACACAGCTGCGGTTTGCATGAAGTTGAGGTGTGCAGACTTAACAGCAGCTGTAGCATGTTATGGACTTAAAATTGCTGAGCTCAGACTTTAGCTGGTCCTTTTGAGGAAAACTTCAACAGCAGAACAACAGCATGAAATCCTTCATGCAATTTTCTTATTTTTATTTTATTATTTCCTTTATTTAACCAGGTAAAACCCCAATAAGATCCAGATCTTATTTTCTATGTTAACTATGTTTGGAACTTTAGATGTTGAAAATTTATAGCAATGTTCTGACATCGAACGACACAAAGTGATACGTTGTAGAGTCTGACTGTGTGAGGAAAATATAAAATCATCAGATAAGCACAATCAAGATTCTGTGGTTACCACTTTACCTAGTTCAACTGTTTATGTATAAAGTAGAAAAGTGTAAAAAATGTACAAAATTTTCCCCATGTACCCACTCTGTCTCAGCATGGAGTCTTACTTCTCTCACTATGAAACCCAGAAACGAAGGAGCTTTAGGGAACAACCATCCAAACAACAACGAAAATCAAAACACAAACTTGAAAGCTAAAAAAAAAACCTAACACAAACGGAGAGTTCCCTGGTTGCATGTCAAGAAACTTCAGGCGAATGCGTAACAGACAGACATGCATCAGCCAGCGGTGCACAGAACGCCCTCGTCGTCTCCAGTGTTATGGACATCTTGCATCAGTCTAAATGAAAACGATACACAGCCCCCATATTTTAGGGAGTGTTGAAATGGCTCCCTTTGTGTGATAAAAGAAATGTGCAAACTTAAAAATTTTTCAAAGACCAGAAGATACCGGCAGCAGCGTGTGACTGCTTCAGGATTGCAGACGCAAGTTGGCAAACAACACTAGATTTGAAGAACTTCCTTTAAGGCACCTTTAAGGCACCTTTAAGGCACCACCCTTTAGGCAAAATACCACTGCCAGACATTTTCTTTCCCATCAAACACACGTGACCAGATTTACACAAGTGTCGTGAAAACCAGAACTCTGGAACCACACACACCTGACTCAAATGGACCTGAGTCTGGAAAACGCAGGTCCATTTGTGAATAAAATTGCAACATTTGTTACATTTTTAGCTGTTGTTGTTCTCCTTCCCACTGCATTGAGTCAAAAGATTGAGTGGTTTTTTGCACTAAGAACCACTGAACGAAACAACACGAAAACCTCTTTAAGAAGACACTGGGTGCAACTTCCTTCTTTATGAAATGGAATGGCTTCAGATATTAGCTCCTGTAGCAGTTTTTAGTAAAATACCACAAGACTTTTCTCACACCAGTGCTACAATTGCGTGTTTGTTTGGGTTGTATTTACCCAGAACGCCCTGCACTGTTGTCCACTTCCTGCTTTTGGAGCGGACTACGAGCCGGTTGGCCGTCACTTATGCATTTGAACCATACCAGAGTTCACTACAACCAAACCCAGGCCGAGGTTTGTAGGTGGACCAGAGTTTGAATTTATCACACCTCCCCAAACTAACCGGACCATCCAGAAAAATGGACTAGAGTTTGATTAAAGTGGACTAACATCCATGATACTGCAGAGCTGTGGGTCTGCTGGGCTGGTGGATTAGACTAAATTCAGATGGATCTGGGAAAGAATGCATGTTCTCTGGCTTTGGTTACAGAGGCTTTAAATCTCTCTTACTCACACAGGCTACTCACCAAAACTCATGTAAGGACAGACAAATGAGACAAACTGAAACAGATACACAGTCACTCCCTGGAGACCACAGCGAGGAGGAACTACAGCACAGGCCTCCAGACAGGACATTTTTACTGAAAAGTGGTGGGTTGTTGCCAAAGGACAGATTCTGTTGCTAAAAATATCAACACAGAGAGCAAACAGCCAGGCCAGCTGGCTCTGACATCATTCAAGAAACTGCAGCAAAAAGACATTCAAGCAGAACAATAACATTAGTAGTTAGCAAGCTAGTTTTTAATATTCAGGTATTCATTCCTCTAATCTGATTAAGACCCAGACATCGTTCTCAAGAGAGAAATCTCAACACATTCCCAGGTCAGACTAGAGTTCCTCAAGTGAATTCTGGGTCTGACTGGACATGAATGGAAAACATCCAAAGGGAACCATTGGTGAGGCATCTGAATCAGATGCTCAAACCACCTCAACTGACCCCTCACATATAGCCAGAGAAAGCTCATTTCAGTCACTTTTACCCAGGGTCTCTTGGCCGCTATCCACACGCCATCATCACAGGTAAGGGTTGGAACATCCACAGGCGAAAACGTCTTCTTCGTTTTGAAAGACCAAAGCAAATTCCCCATTGCAGACGAGACCCCAATCTGTCAGTCGATCTCCTCTTCCAACACGCGATCGCATGTGAAGAAGACGGGAGAAACAAACAAAAGGCTCCACAGACAAAAACCTGTCTGTCTATCCATCGATCTGTCTGCTACACGTCTAGTACACGTAGTCAAAAAAGCAGATAATTGGGATCATTAAACATCTTTTTGCAAAACGTCAGAACCGAGTTCCTAAAATGAGAGGAAAACCTTTCACTGTGAGGTCAACCCATTAACAGATTTTCACCGGAGCCGCTGTTTGATGTTGGTGTTTGCGAAGGTGTTTCTCTGAGCGTCGCCTGTTGAGTGGCTGATTTTCCGAGCTGTCTGCACATGCCAGCCTCTCGAGGCTCCATGACACACGATCTAAAGGAGCTCTCTGCTTCGCTGCCTACTCTAACAAATGCATTTTACATTAGGCTGGAGTGGAAGCTTTTGTTCCTAACATACTTTTATTATTCAGTCAGTCCTGTGCTGATATTTTGTGCCACATAAATTCAGTCTTGTCAGCTGGAAAGCAACATGAGTTCATTCTTTCGTTTGCATTAAAACACAAAGGATGGGAGGTTAAGTTTTGTATAAGCGACATTTGAAATGTTAAGAAATCTTCTCCATAAATTGTTAAAATATCTGCCCAATGAGTGAGGCAACTTAGTCCAAAACTGTTATCTTTCAGGACTGGTTAAGTCAAAGACCAGGGAATGCAAGAAAAATAAAAAATGAAACAAAAATCCTCAATGTCCCCAAGACAGAATTAGACTATAGATTAAAAATGCATGTCACACTTTGACATTTTTGCTAAATTTTGAAAACCATGAATAATTTTCCTTCCATTTCACAATCATGCACTACTTTGTGTTGGTACACCATTTTAATTTTCAATTAATCAAAGTTTGTAGTTGTAACATGACAACATGTGAAAAAATGTAAAGTGTATGAACATATGGTGTATGAATTTATGGTGTTTCCAAGAATTAAGATAAGAATAACAGCAAAAAAAAATTGTCTGTGGTTTTTCTACTGTTTTAGGGTAATTTTGATTTGCTGAATCCAAAAATCACATTAGTTTTGTTCAATCAGGTTAACTCTCTGAACTTGAGCATCAAAATGCATGACTTGTTCTCACATCTGGATCAGGTTCCTGAGAATCTGATCAATGAGTGACGAGCAGGA
>CAEFZY010017785.1:0-10451 GCA_903066815.1 Brachyrhaphis roseni | reverse complement strand
TTGCCCTTTGGATCTCCTTGTGGAGGGCCTTCACTGTTTCTACTATAGCCTGTTCCACCTGGTTACCTGAGCCTTCCATTGTTTTCCCTGCTCCATCAGTCTACCACTGTACAGTGCTGTGTTTGACGACCGCATCCTGAGCAGCAACCTGAGTTTGAAAACTTTATTAAACTTCTTTTTTCCTTAACGTACTCCTGTGTGTGGTTGAATTTCCGGGTCCCTACTGAGTGTCCTCACAAGAATTCTGACTTTTATCAGAATTTACACCTTTTTTCTCTCAATTATTACTTTTGATCTCAAATATTAAAGTCAGAATTTTATGAAAAAAGTAAAAATTTTGAGATAAAAAATGTGAAATTCTGAGAATATTCAAAATGCTGATGAAAAGTCAAAATTCTGGGGAAAAAATTTAAATTCTGATAGAAAAAGTAAAAATTCTGCAAAAAAGTCTAATTTCTCAGAAACCTCTCATAATTATGTGAGATAAAAGTCAATTTTGAGAAAAAAATGACAAAGCCCATTTTATCTGCCTTGCTTCAGAAGTGTGCTACACAAATAAACTGGATTGATAGATACAAATCTTGTGCACATTGTGACTCTTTTGAGCCTAATTTAGCTCCGTATAAGTTAATGTATTTTTTATGTTGCTCAAACCTGTGATAATCTGGAAAGCAGAGCTGGGTTTGCTGGTGCACTGGACTCCGGTAGCAACAGCCTGGACTGTGTAGGTGTGTCCACACAGCAGGTTACCCAGAATGCAGCTGGTGTTGGAGGAAGAGCTGCAGGACAGTGAGTGACCTCGGTTGGACGTAGCATTGACCACTACGCTAACGGCGTCTTTATCCTCAACCCACGAAACCAAAGTCTGGTTAGTGACGCAGTAATGAGAGTAATTTTTGATCACTGGAGTGCAGGGAGCTACATGGAAAAAGAAAAAAAAAAACAGAATATGAGTCGCGTTATTTAGAGAGACGTCTTAATGACGTAAATATTTAAATTAAATGCTAGAAAGTTCATAAATGTGTGTTTTAGTTGGTTAATTAGGCTGAGTCTGAGACACTTTCTCTCCCTTTGATGTTCAATTTTACCCTTTTTCTTTAACTTAAATTTACACCATTTTGTATAACTTGATATATATGAAATTTCATGTTTGAAATCTAAGCTAGGTGCTAAAACCGATCGAGTCAAAGTGATTCAATCAAATGTTTGGCTGAATCTGATGAGTTTTTGTCTCATTTTAAATTATTTTTAATGCATTGGAGCACAGCCACTGCAAATTAGGTAGTTAAATAAGTTTATAAATAAATATTAAAATTTTAATCAACTATTTCTACATTTAATCATTTTTAGGCTGTCCCTTATTTAAATTCCAATAATATTGATGGCTTTATTTATTTGGTAAATAAATAATATATATATTTTAATAAACAAATTTATTGTAACAACAACATATAATATATGACCATACACATTATGTACATTTTTGGAAAGGTGAGTCAAAATTCCTTTTCTTATTAACTGCAGAGTATTTTCTACTTTTATTTGGAAAAATATTCAGTTTGTATTTTGATTATCTTTTTAAAAAACAATAACCGTTAATATGTTAAGAGAGGGCATTTAATTTACATTACAATAAAATAAACATTAAATATATTTTACATTAATTAATTTAAAGTTTGGTTTAAAATAGTTTGGGAAAATTCCAAGAACTTAAATTTACAATATTCAGTGAAAAAAATAAAACTCTAAATATTAAATAATTTTGGTTTAGTTTCTAGTGCAAATATCTTAGTAGACTTGAAATAAGACAAAACTGATTTATGAGTAACTTTTTAGTAAGATCTAAGAACTTACTTTAAACAAATAATTATTTAACATTGTTGAAAAAGTTCTAGTTCCACTGGCAGATTATTTCACTTATAACAAGCAAAAATGTATTTTTATAATGGAGTAAGAACTTTTTCATGAATATTAAGGAAATATTTACTTGAAACAAGCTAATGTAGCTTGCTGAAAAGCTACTTGCAAGTTAGTTTTGTCTTATTTTACGTGTGCTAAGATATTTAAACTAGAAACTGGACCAAAATGACTTGGTAAGACTTTTGCAGTGTTCTCACCTGTTACTATGTTGGTTTTGGCCAGAATGGAGCTGTTGCACTTGGCATCCCCAGCCAGCACAGTGACGGTGTAATTCTCGCCACACTGCAGCTTGCTCAGCTCACACGAGGTTCCGGTCGAGTTGCAGGAGTCCACAAGTCCGCCGGCCTGAGCGACGACCGTGTAAAGGTTTGCTCCGGCGCTGGCGCTCCACGTCACCGTCGCCACCTCAGAGAGGCAGTTCAGAGACACGGCGACGTTTTCAGGGTCACATGGAGCTGGAGATTCATGCAAGTTCACAAAGATATGGTGAATAAAATTAAAACCATATTTCCACCTGAATAATCATCCTTTTTTCAATTCAAGTGGCATGGATTGTTTTCCCAGTCAACTGCATTGCATTAAAAACATAAAAAAAAAGAAAACAGGTTAACAAAGTAACTATGTTGTCTTTAAAAATAACATTTTAAAGCCTGACACTAAAATAAATCAGCGTAATCACCATTTTGTAAAGCTTATAAATTCATAAGTTATTTATGTTATATATGGGTGTGTCAGTTAAAATTAAATATATTTCATTTGTATGGATGGAAGCCCATTTCTGCCACTCTGATGATGGAAAAAATAAAACAAACATAGAAATAAGTCTCTCATAATCATGACTAAGCTACCTCATAAGTATGAGATTACTTATAAGTTTGTGGTAATAACAATCTCATACTTATATAAAGCTTAGTCATAATTATGAGAGAAATGTAGTTGTATTTCCACAGAAATGAAACACATTTCATTTGCATGGAAATACATTCCATACAAATGGAAATGTATGAAATTCAAATACATTTATATTTCATTTACAAATGAAATACAAATGTATTTTATTTGTATGGAAACCTATTTCTGCCACTCTGATGAACAAAAATAAACTTGTCTCATACTTATTATCTCATACTTATGAGATAGCTCAGTCATTATTATGAGAGACAAGTTTTTTTTGTTGTTTTTTTTTTCATCAGAGTGGCAGAAATGGGCTTCCATACAAATGAAATACATATTTAATTTGTATAACTTATGAGTAAGCTATATGATAAGTATGAGATAATAATCTCATTATGAGAGAAGTCTATTTTTGTGATCAGAATGGCAGAAATGGGCTTCCATACATTTGTAATATTGTGGATTTAAAAACATTTGGGAAGAAGATATAACTGTATGCAATTGAGCTACAGTTCTTGTAGTTGGTGTGGTAGAAAATAAATGATGGCTGATGGAGCAGGGTGTAATTATCTTTAATAATCATGGAAAATATTATAAAGTATAGCAAAATGATACATATAATAGTAACTGCCCAGTACTAAATGTAATCTTTTACCAGTTTTTGCAGAGACAGTGCTGCTCTTTGTGCTGTTGCACCTGTCGTTGATGGCCACCACGCTGAAATTATAAGTCTGAGCGCATCGCAGGCTGGGGAAAGAGCAGGTTTGGTTGGCGGTCAGACAGGAAGTGGAGACGCCTCCCGGTCCGGTCAGGGTGGAGACATAGTTTGTAGCTCCAGGAGCTGCAGCCCAGAATGCCTGCAGGGTGTTGGTGGAGCACTCCACGTTGCCTTGGACGTTCACTGGGACACAGGGGACTAAAAAGAAGAAGACATCAACCAGAAACGTGAGTGAGATTATACATGTTCCTACAAGTCTGAACCGGAAGAGATCCGCGCCATCTTGGAAGGCAAACGGAGCACAACGCATTGCGGACTAACATGTGAACTTTGATGTCACACTTCTGCAAGCTTTTTACTGACAGCCATCTTGGGAGGCAGTTGCTATGGAGTTGCTATGACAACAATAAACAATCCACAAGCTTAGAAGTGGCTCTTGCCTCATTCCTATCTAACTTACAAACAAAATAAGTGCATTACAACTACTAGAGTACTCTACCCACCTCTGTGTAATACTAAGATAAACATCAGTGATATTTACTGTAGTGCTTACTGCTGAGCTAGCAAAATTAGCTTAACTAATGTAGCTTTTATCTGCTGGCTAAGGTGGACATGTTACTAGATGTACTCACTTTGCCAGTCACCAGTACCTTGTTATTCACACAAAGAGTTCGTTTACACATTGATTTTATGAGTCCATGGACTTCAGGCCGTGAAGCTCCTCCATGTTGTACTCACTCTTCCTCTTCACTAGCTAGCTAACTGTTTCGTAGTAGGAGATCGGAGGCAGCTTGTCCACATCGTCTGACATATTTTCCTTCTCCGTCTCATATGGGTCGATCCTGACAGCAGCCATTTTGTTCATGTATCTTTTTTAAAAATTTTGTCAAAAGTGTCCACATATTTTCTTTGGTCTCATTAGCCAAGAGTCCGCTATGCTTTGCGCTTGCCTACTAAGATGGCGCGGATCACTTCGGGTTCAGAGTTGTTGTAACTTTGTATTGAGTGGGAATGGTTCTGATTGGTGAACGTACCTGCATTCACAATCTGCAGGACGCTGCTCCGGCCTTCACATGTGCTGCTGATGGGCTTCACGCTCACAATGTAGCGGTGACCGCACTGCAAGCCGGCTAACGTGCATCTGTAGTCGTCCGTGAAGCAGCGGAGCACAGAGCCGCTAGCAGACACGGCGCTGGTGCTGTAGTTGACTGGGAGGGATCCAGGCGTCCAGCTGATGCTTAGATCGTTGGTGCTGCAGTTCAGCTGAGTGATAACGCCCTGAACAGCACAAGGGGCTGAAGAAGACGTAGGAATAATAGTTTTTATTTGTGTAGTTAGTGGTACCCTTTGCTTGTCAATCAGTATACTGTTCAATATTATGAATTGGCCTGGAACAATAACAAATGTTGGAGGACGATAAATTGTGCCAGAAGTTATTATGGTAAATGATAATATTGTTTTTTTGAGACCATTTTAAAGTAAAATAGTCGTAATAATGCAAGAACACATAATCAAAGATTAATAAACTTTAAATTCTAATGGATATTTATCACTGGAACTGGAAGAGATTTTAAATATCCAAAAATAAATAAACAAAACAACAAAAAACTGTTGTTTTTTTTGTTTAAATTATGTTTACAGAATTATGTTCTGTAAACATAATTGCCCTTCAAAAAAAATTCCATCAGAATAGAAACTATTGTACTAATTTTAATTTATACTGCAATTAATTAATTAATTGCTTATTTCAACAGGCTAGGAAAAATTAATTAGAAAATTAAAAAGTTAAAATTAAAAAGTTAAAACTAATAAGTGGAAATGAAAAAAACAAAGATTTTTGTGTTTCTCACCAGTTGTCTGATTGACTGGTTGGCTGTCTAAAGTTCGACAGTCACCGTCTGACGCCGACACGGTGAAGCTGTACTGTTTGCCACATTGCAGGCCCTTCAGCTGGCATTCCAGTGTCAGACCAGGGTCACAGGTCACTGTGTGTCCGTCTAAGCTGCTCGCCTTTCCTGTGTAGGACGCAGCGTTGGGGCTGCTGCCCCAGCTTAACTTGGCAGAGTTATCAGAGCAGTTAATGGAGGCAGTGAGCTGAGACGGAGGGCAAGGCTCTGCAAGGA
Organism: Brachyrhaphis roseni; assembly: GCA_903066815.1. Lineage (NCBI taxonomy): Eukaryota > Metazoa > Chordata > Actinopteri > Cyprinodontiformes > Poeciliidae > Brachyrhaphis > Brachyrhaphis roseni. The sequence continues at coordinate 4,796 of CAEFZY010017785.1, read as the reverse complement.
AAGAAGTTATAGCAATTAATGTTAATTAGTTTGCAGCAAATATGAATCTGAAAAGTGTGGTGTGCATTTTATTCAGCCATTAAGTTGATGCTTGTAGAAGCTTTGCCACTGTTGTAGCTATACACTGAAATTTTTGCACAATCTTCACTGAATTATTATTCTAATTGTTTGGAAATATTCTAAGGATATTTAAAATCACCAGTTATTATGCTGGTTTTAGGAACCAATGGAGCTGCTGTAGTCTGTGTGTGCTGCCAGACTTTTAACACATGAAAAATGTAGCTAAATTTTTCTCAATCTTCACCAATTTGTACAGAAAGCACCAGCGAACGGAGTTTTTCAAGTTTTACCACATTCTGATATGGCTGAAAAACTTTATTAGTGTTTCATATCAGTTGATATTGAGAATTATTGATTGTTTGTTCTAAATATCTGAAATACAGCCAAACTGGTGACATGACCTTTCCTATTTTACCCACAGTTTTCTCTCCATGTTGTTGTTTATTTTTAAGCAGTTATGAGGCACACTGGCAAAACTTGAATCTGCTGCTGCGCAAGTTACTCAGCAGGTTGTTGCTAGGCAACCAAAAATTTGTGTGTTAGTTTATGCCACCAACTTTGTTAATCTCACAGTGAGATTGTGTCCAAACTTTTTGTCAGTGGGCCAAAACCGTCAGTTCAAAAATACTCCACAGGACAATAAATAATATAAAGTCAACCAAAAAATAAAGTAGTCCAAATTTCTTTTTCTTTTTTGAAGTTAATGGATGTTACTAATTTTAGATCTAAAACGTTAAAATGATTTTGCATGTTTGCTGTGTTAAAAGAAAGGCATCTAGTTTTTACATTCTTTTGGGCTCGATTGAGCAAATTTACTCTCAGTTGCAAGAAGAGGATTTGGGTCATTTTGTCTCAAAACACTCCCTATATTTAGCCGAAATAAATAAACTAAGTAAAATCTGATTTGGGTCCAGCAAAGCTAACTTTTTAGTAAAGTTTCTGGATAAATGTTGTTTGTCTTGTTATAGAAACTTTGTTATAAAAGATTTGAGTTCTACTTTACATTTTCCATTGTAAGAATATTATGTCAGTCACAGTTTTACCCTGATTAAAAATAATCGTTCTTGAATTTCAGTTGGGGGCCGCACAAAACAAGTCTAAGGACCACAAACAGCCTGCGGGCCACACTTTGGACGCCCTGGCTTAGAAAAAGGTAAATCTGTATAATCTGATCTCTACAAATACACACCTATGGTTAGTTTCACTGGTGTGCTCCTCATGCTGCTGCACAAGTCGTCCATGGCGACCACGCTGACATTGTAAACATAGCTGCACTTTACGCCGTCCAGCCGGCACGATGTTTCCGTGGAGACGCACGTCAAACGGTTGCCTTGCTCGTCCACTGCCGTCACGGTGTAGTTCTGGGCTCCGCGGCTCGACTTCCACGCCACATCCACAAACTTCTGCCCACAGCTTCTGCTTGCCGAGACGTTAGTGGGCACGCATGGCGCTGTGGGAGTAAAACCTCGATTTAATCCCAATCTGGCCCACCATGAGGAATATGGAGGCATTCATTTATACATGTGGCACCAAATTAAGGCTTTCTCACCTTCTTTGAAGTATGTTTGTGAAAAAAAGCTGACACAGCTCTGGTTGAAGGACATCACCTTCACTGTGTACTGCTGCCCGCAGTCCTGTGAGCCAATCAGCAGCCTGGGTTGTGTGGTGTTGTACTGGGTCGTAGTCTTGTTTGTGTTTGAGATTACGGCAATGTAGCCCTCTGCATTTCTCTGCACGTCCCAGCTGATGTTCACGGCACCAGAGGCACAGTTCAAGTTCACCTGGACGTTAGACGGACCGCAAGGAACTGCACAGAAATGAGAAGAGCGACGTGACATGAGTTTAAGTGTGGATCCTGAGTGATTAAAATAAGACTGCATTGCAAAAACTCAAAACGTTATCAAGTATTTTTGGTCTAGTTTCTATTAAAAATATCTTAGTTCACTTGAAATAAGACAAAGGTAACTAGCAACTAACTTTTCACCAACATATAGAAGCTTGTTTTGTCCTTAAGGACTCCTTCCATTTGCAAATAATTTCACTTATAATAAGACATTAATGCCATTTCATAAAATAAATAATCTGTCAATGGAACCAGGACTTTAATCTTCAGATTAAAGTCAGAATTCTGAGATCAGTCAGAATACCGAGAAAAAAATTTGAATTTTTAGATCAAAGTCAGAATTCAGAAATTAAACTTAAAATGTTGAGAAAAACATAAAATTTTGAAAATAAAGTCAGAATGCTGAGATTAAAGTCAGAATCTTCTTCTATACAAAAGAGATCACGATGTATTTGTCCTGTAACATAAGTCTCCACTTTTCAAATGTTGTTTGTTTTATTTGGTCACGGCTTCATGTTTGTAGCTGATGTTGTTCCGTAGCTGATGTTGCTCTTACCAGACTCCATGTAGATGGGCTGAGACGGGACGCTGGAGCAGCTGGTAGCGTCGTTGTGAAACACGGAGACGCTGTAGAGGCGGCCGCATTTCAGGTTGGGAACTTTACAGCTGGTTGTGTTGGATCTGCAGCTGAACGATTCATAAACTTCATCAGTGATGGTGGCAGTGAAGAAGTTTATGGGCGAGCTCCACCGCCAGGAAATCAGAGCTGTGTTGGAGGCACAGTCCAGGACGGTGGCGACATTGTCTGGAGAGCAGGCGGCTGGAACGGACATCAGATTCAAAACTTTACTTTTCAAACATTCACACAGAAAGCATTTTTAGGCCACAGCAAATGGGAAAACAGCACAGAAAAAACAGAGAGGAACAACTCTTTTTCTCACAGAGAGAGGGGAAAAATACTCCTTTTCCCCCTCTCTCCGTGTCGACTTGAGGTGACACACAGGCCCGTTGCCGTAGCAACCGACTGACACACAACTCCTCTGGACTGACAGAGCAAAAATTATGCCCAAGTGTATAAGAACTCAACATCAATAAACATTTGCCTCACAAAAAATACAGAAGAGGATTAGGGCCACTGGGGGAAAAAAAAGAACTTTGACATTTTTTCCTCAGAATTCTGTCTTTAAACTCAAAACTAAAACTTTTCTCAAAATTCTAAATTTTTTCTCAGAATTCAGACTTTAAGCTCAGAATTCTGATTTCTGAGCTTCCAGTCAGAATCCTGAGATTGAAGTCAGAATTCAGAGAAAAAAGGTTGATTATTTTTTTCCAGTGGCCTTTTTCCTCTTCTGTAGAAATGTGACACCCTTGGACCTTGTTTTCTGGTTGTCATAGTGTTGACGATTAATACCAAAGCACTGTATCCATTTCTCTTTTATTTTTAGAAACTGTGCACCAGCGTACTGTTGCTCAGCTCCTCTGTTACAGTACCTGTCTGTAAGGTGACCATCTCGCTCTCTGAGCTGTTGCAGATAAAGTTTGAGGCAATGACGTAGACGGTGTAGTTGCTGTTGCACTTCAAGCCGGTGATGGTGCAGGATGGAGAAATGGAGTTGCAGCTGCTGATCACATTGTCACTGGACTTTGCAGTAGCAATGTAGAAAACCGTTCCACTGTTCATCTTCCACGACACCCTGATGGAATTGGACCCGCAATCCTTCGTAGCCAACACATTCTGGGGGACGCACGGGACTGAAGAAGAGGCAACAAATTACATCCAGTCTGTTATTTTTACACTTTTCCCATAAAAACTGGTGTGTAAAACAAGTTTTCCCCTCACCTGTCTCAGCAGGCGAACCCAAATTTGTAGCACTGGCGCATTCGTTGTCGTACGCGGTGATGGTCATGGTCAGCTGATCTCCACAGAGGACGCCCTCCATGGCGCAGCTGTTGGACTGTGAGCTGCAGTTGTAGCTGCTGTTTCGGATGTTTCCCTGAGCCTCAACGTTGTAGCGCAAGGCGCCCTCAGCGTGGTCCCACTTGCTGACCAGAACGTTGCTGCTGCAGCTGGCTGAAGTCTGCAAATTCTGGGGAATGCATGGCGCTGGAGAAAAAAACAATACATTACAGGCTAGTTCTTCAAATTTAAAATAGGATCGGATTAATTGATTGTTGAAATAATCGTCAACCAATTTAGTAACTGGTCAATCGTTAACTGGAGTGTAGATGCGTTGCAGTGTGATGTCACACATGCAAAATCCCACCCATGAAAGCGTTCAGAATGGAAGATAAAAACACACAACTGTGTGTTTCTGTTCACGTTTTTGTAAATGTCAGTGTTTTTTACCTGTTTGAACAGCAACAGTCGAGCTAACCCCACTCCTGCAGCCCTTTGTGATAGAGAGTACGGTGAAGTGATACCGTCGACCACACGTCGTTTGTGTGAAGTAGCATGAGTTGTCTTCAGTCAGGCAGTTCAAGACCTCTCCCTGGACACAGAAGAAATGGGAACAAGGTGTATTCATGCTCCACCAAAGAAAAAAATATTTTTTACATGGAAAACTCTTTATTGGTATGTCTTTTATGCATTAATAAGCAAACATCTTTGTGTTTGAGCTACTCTAGACTACAACCAGAGGCTCCCTCTGCTGTTACTGTCAATTAACTACAACAAAAGAATTTTTATTTTTTTATTATTATTTTTTTTAACTTTATTTTTATTTATTTTTAACAACACATGTACATAGTTACATTCTTCTGTCTCGACCGACATATATCATCTGCATTACAACTTGACATCGAAAGGTGAGACAATAATGTTCTAACAAATGTAATAATGGGTACATGACAACAGATCGAAATCAACAGACAAATAACAATAAAATAAAATAGT
>CAEFZY010017781.1:0-28835 GCA_903066815.1 Brachyrhaphis roseni | reverse complement strand
ACCGTATTGCTGCTGTGTTACTGCCGCGTCACAGGCACTGTTTGGAAAGAAAAGCTAAGGTATATTATTAAAACTTTAAAAACTCTTTCTGTGTACCGTCTGTATGTAGGCACATGCGGCTTATAGACAGGTGCGGCTTATGTATGTACAAGATGGTTTTTTTGTACTGGGTGTAGCTTATAAACAGGTGCGCTCTATAGTCCGGAAATTACGGTGCTGCAAAAATATGTCATGCTTAAAGAAAGTACAACCTTTTTTCATTACTTCAGTTCTTTGCAACAACACTGATGCAGGAAACATTCCTGTTAATTGTCTGCTCAGCTTTAGAAGTAAGAATCTGTCAGACCTGCATTAGGATTTTATTTATTATGGTTCCTGATGAATTAAAATATACTTTTATATTGTCATAGATTTTCTCACCATATTCTCTCACAAGTCCCATGAACCAAACACAAACAGAAGAAATAAAGCAAAATAACACTTTATTGTGCTACTATTGGATTAAATAGGAGCATTCAGTTTCAACAAAAGTAATAATGTAAAATCTTGAAAATAAGAATAAACTTTACAGGAATTGCACATTTACATCATAGAAAAAGCACTTCATAGATATTAAAATGAGAAAATTCAGATTATAAGAAATGATTAGCTTATTTTAGAAGTAGAATGCGCCCCCCTGTGGACCATTGTTGCTATATCACTTCAAACTGTTTCTGATCTTGCATGGCTGTTGATCCCCCTGCTACATTTTCCATGCATACTAAACATTTTATTAGAGGCTCTTTGCCACCATAGAGCAGTGGGAGTTACATCCATTTACGCTTAATATGACAAATTTGCACACAAACTACTAGACTTACTCACAGAAACTTAGGGATATTTGGCTTTTGGGTGAAAATTATAGAAAATGTAAAAACACTATGCAACAATAATATAATGTTGTGAAAGTAGGCGCTCAAGTCAAAGTATGCAATGGTTATTTCTTCATCTAAAACTATGAATTGAAACAAAAACCAACAAAGGTTGGTACACCACAACGGAAAATGTCTCAATATTGTTTCATGTGAACTTAGCCATCAATTACAGCTTGGCAATGACATCTCGTGCTGTTGACAAGTAAACTTATTGTCTGCTGAGGCGTGATATGCCCTCAAGTCATTGAGCATTAGCATCCCTCAGAATTAATCAGACCTGCTGATTGTGCAGAGGCACAGTGATTGGGTTAAGGATGTTATTCCATTCACCGTAGCAGGTCGTAACAGACCACGCTGGTGTAAACTGATTCAAATGACCTGATGTAACACTTCTCTTTGATGTACCTGGAGTTTAGTGCTAATCATCATCCATTTTTTCAGGGCGTTGCTCACAATGAAGCAGTAATTAACGTGGAATGTGAACAAAGCTTGTCTGCCTTTATATCATCCTCTGACTCTTCCAGCCTCTCTGTATCTATGCTGAGTACCATACTAATATTGTATGAGCTGTTTTAAAAAAGTTAGAAAATGTTTAATCAGAAACGACCTGGACCGATGATTTCCGTGTCTATCATTCTGTCCTCACTGAGCCTGGGGCGCTACACTGGTACTGATGGTGTTAATCTGATTCTCACTGTCTCCTGCCTCCGAACTGGAGGTGTTTCTGTTGCCTTTTATGCAGAATATTTGTTTCAGGTTAAGCTGAGCCCTGAACTTACAAAGAAAAACATAAATAAGAGGATCCAAAATGATATTAAAAACTGACAGTAAGACAGCCACCTCTTTGAGGTAGTACAACACTACTGAACATTGTCCTTGAAGTATGATGTATGGAATTCGAACAATGTAATAAGGAACAAAGCAAAAGCAGAACACACTGACCAACACCGACATGTTCCTGCGAGATTTCATAAGCTTCTTGGGGTTGGAGGAGGCCAGTTGGGTCTGCTGGACCTGCAGCACCCTGCGGGAGGTGCTGTAGTAGAAGAAAACCAGAGAGAAGAGTCCTGACAGAAAGATGATTAAAGCAACAGCATGACTTGCTATGTACAGTGGTCTTATGAGTTCATTGAGCAGATGACCACAGGTGCCATGATCAGACGGTTGAGATGTGCGATTGATTAGCGCCAGGATGGAGTAAGGTGTTATCATGGTCAAGAGAACAACCCAGGAGGTCATCGAGATGATGTGGCTGGCTTTGGAAGACATCAGGAAGTGAGTTCCCGAGGAATAAGAAATCTTCATGTACCTGTGGAGAAGGACAAGAACAATGCTTGCTCAGGAGGATGAATCTAAGGAAAGATAGACGGTTGATCTTTTTTCTGAAGACGTCATGGCACTGCAGTTTGCGGTGGTAAAGCAGGAGCTGAGGTAAAACTGTAGCTTTAAGGCTGCATTCACACTGCCTCTTGAAGTGACCCAAATTAAATATTTTTCTTGAAATGGGATTGTTTTGGCCTGGTCGTTCACACTTCAAAATATATGTGACTTATATGCGACATCCTGTGTGAACTGCAAGCAACCTGAAAGTTTCCAGCATGCGCAGTAGAGGGAGCAATAACATCACACATAGAGAGCATAGTCGTTGTTTTGGCAACCATCATGAAAAAAGAGAAAGAAGTTCTTAGTGTTTGTAGATGTGGATGCTGTGCACAAACAAGCACCAACCTGTGCTGCTATCAACTTCAAAATCATTGTGGTCCGCCATGGTTGTTGTTTTTCTTCTCGCTTGCACATATCGGGGCACCAATAGTGACGTGTGTCGAGTGATGTGCTCTAACTGGGACTAACGGCTGATGCATCATTAGAACTGAATTGCGAACTACACTACCTCATTACCTGATTTAAGTCTCTGTGATGTATTTATTAATTTAGCTCACTTGTCAGCATTGCTGGTTCATCACAACATAAAATAGGACATATTTGACCCCTGCTTTAAATCTACTCTTCATTAATTGCCTGGCTGGTAATTGAGTAAGAGGTGCGGTACCTGTTAGCTGCAATGTAACTCATGAACAAGATGCTGGCAGCCATGTTGAGGAACAGGAGCGGGGCTCCGATGCTGCAGTAGAGCAGGTGAATGGTGAATGAGCTCCTGGCATAGTGAATAATGCGCAGCGGGAGGCTGACGCACAGCAGAAAGTCAGCCGCAGTCAGATGTTTCAGATAGATCATCCAGCTCTTGGATGCTTGTCCATGAGCTCCACAGCAGTGAAACCACAAGGTGAAGCTGTTGAGGCTGAAGCCCACCTGTAGAGGAAATGATTGAGTTGATGGTGAAACCAAAACTTTAACTTATTTTTTTCTTTAAATTGGATTGGTATAATCTGAAGACCTGACGCTCACCAGAAACAGCAGACAGTAGATTAGTATTAGGAAAGGGTGGTTTGATGTTTCCACTGAATCACACGTTTTGTTCTGCCCAGTGCCTGAGGAATTCGCTCCTTCCAGGTCTGCCATGGTTCTGCAGGTTTATGATGAGGAGTAAAACTCAGAGACTGTGTGGAGAGTGCAAACATTCATTACCTCAGTTGTTTTAAGACCTGTCACCCTGACCTCTGTGGTCATGAAATTCTGTCATCAAATGTTGATGAAGCGTCCGAAGACCATCACAGAACTGCTGCTGGGAACCTTCAGTTTGTTTATGAGGAAAACAGATGACAGTCATCCTGAGATTTCACTTCATCCCGCACCACAATGACCACCCAACGGCTTACGCCAGGATCTGTTCCGCCTTGAACCATCAACCCAGAGAACCTCCACCAGAAGCTCACAGTGCCAACCACCGTCTGTTAATGGTGCACAAACTTTCTGACTTACTGGCACCAGTAAGGTGAAACTGGGGAGCATCTTCAGTAAAAGTACTGACCTGGCTTTACTGAGATTCTGTTGACAAATGAACCATATGCTGAAAAATTTAGATGTCATTTTGTGTGTTTGTTGAGGGAACCTAAATGCAGCAGGCGGAGGCATTGGGTCAAATTTTGCGGATTAATAAAAAAATGGACAAAGACTTGCAAAAAACCATGTGAGCACAAGAAGCCAGGGGAGAACAAAAAAACATCAGAACAAACAAAAGCACAAGGAGCATGACCAGGACAACAGGATCTAACAGGACAAACCAGGAAAGAGTGGGAAGACAAGAAGTGTTTAAGTACTGGGAGAGTGAATGTGGAACAGAGAGACAGAGAAAGAGAGTACATCGGGGAACAGGAAATAAATCTAACACTAAAGAATAAGTAGACATAAAGAACATAATTAAACAAGAGTTGCAAAGAATAACTAGACACAAGAAATAAACACAACAAACTAGAATCACTAAGAAAGTTGAACTAAAGTGAAAACAGAAACAAGGCTGATCTAATTACATTTAGGGGATTTTCAACATACTTCACTGAGAAGGTCCAGCTTTGCCCCCTTCCCCTCTTTGCCCCTGCACACATAACATTTTCCAGATCTGGCACTGATTTCCAGCCGACAGTCTTCTGAACTAAAAATATCAGACCTTGATCCTGAACGTTCATAGGATGAAGAAAAGATGCAGAAATCTCCAAGGTCATCAATGTTCTGCCTATGCTTGTGTTTTAGAGCAGCTTAATAACAATAAAAACATTAAATATATGTAAAAGAAATGTAATAAAACATAAAATATCCCAAAGCTGGAAAAACTTGTAGCAAGATGGATTTTGTCTGAAGGTACTTACAGCTGATTTTGTTCTGAGGCTTCAGAGCTCTTCCTGTCAGCATGAAGTCGCCTCAGAGTTGATAGACTGATTTTCACACTGATGAAACAGTGTCTGTTCCTTCCTGTAAATAAAAATTATACAAACTTATTCACAAGCTTCCTGGTTGTTTCTACTTTCTTGTGAAGTAAATGATTCAACTCGGATGTTTTGCTTAGTGACAGCCTACTTCCTATTCAACCATATAAACTGAAACCAGACACGTATTCATTTTTACATCACATGATGACATGTACTCTTTTGCATTGCTTTGCTTAGTTTAGCATTTCTGGTGCTAATTTTAAGTTTAGAGAATCCCTTTTTGATTCATTGTGACGTTTTGAATCATTAACTGCTGATTTCAGATCAGATTACTGGTCTGTATTGGTGGCCTATTTACTGTTCTAGATTGGTTTTCCGCGGTTCTTGAGTGTTTCAATAAATAAACACCTAAGTGAATGCATAGCACAGCATTTTTCTTATGTTTTGAAAAGGAGTCATAGGACAAGAAGACATGATTACAAAATCCCCTTAGGCAGTCACTAATGTCAGCTAACACTAGTCATAAAGCAATAAGCTCATCCGCTTAGCAACAGAGTCGGTATTTAGTGGGTGAATGTGTTAACCTAAAGATCTGACTCATTCTTTATCATGATAGCTAAAAGAGATTGTTATTCCTCTTTTTATACCCAAGTACAATGAAATAAAGGTAAAGTTTTATGTTGCAATGCAGACATAGAGATCAACTTTAGCTCTTTTATTTAATTTTAATTTACTTTTTTGTTTAGTGCTTAGCAAAATTAAAAGGATCAGACAAGAGGAACATTTCCATTACCCTCATGTTTATTATTAAATGAAATGTTAAACATAAGCATGCTGAATGAACACAACCCTGCTTTAAGCTGTAACTGATCACAGGACAAACATGTATACACTTATGAAGCAAAGTGGAAATGCCAATAACTAGTGAATGCCAGATGAAGCTTTTCAGCACAGTGCCATCTGGTGGCCATGTGACAAAGATTCAGCTTCAAGTGGACCATCACCATCTCCTGCCATGTTGTTTGGGCTGTCTGGTGGAGTACCCGGAGTGAATCCACACACCTATGGGGAGAACATCCAACTCTAACATTGTCTACACAAACACACTCCCCATCCCGAAATATAATGCAACGTTTGTTTTATGTTTTTTGTTGGCTGTCTATCCGTGGTATTCTCTGGTAATGGCGGTTTAATGTTTGTGGAAGACTTCAACATTCATGTCATATTTGATATAACATGAATGCCGTTTGTGTTTAACAGTACAACTTAAAAATGTAGCTGTTCTATACAACCATCTGATCTTCACCTGGAACCAGGAGAGTTGTAGTTTTAGTTCAAAAAGCACATTTTAGAGCCACTCATGCAGCCTTGGTTTGCACCAACTCTAACTTTTTTTTTTTTAACATTTGATGACGTGTTCGACCAAACAAACAGGTTCAACTGTGACAGAAATATACTTATAATAACATAGAATTGTATTATTTAGCAAATATATTGAACATATTTAACAACTCTTGATAGCTTCAGATTCTCCCTATGTAATAGTGACATTATTTCATCAATATTAAGCTGAGGTTAGTCACTTAGTAAATGTTACTGATCACTGCTTTTCACCAAGCTCACAATTCTTAAAAATCCATGTTCAAGTTTAGTTTTTACTTAACTAATTGATTTTTCCCCCCAGCTAATAATATTATATGCTATGTAAACATTGCGATGCCACAAACTGCGGTCACATTTATTTTGTTGTGATTGTAATTTAAAGCACGGCCTCGTTTGAACAGTAATGTAACATTAGAACAGTGCTGTGCAGTAGCACATTCGTGCCGCTAGATGGCAGAAGCAAGACATTCATGGGACCGGCGGTGTTTCATTTCGGTGAAGAAAAAGTTCCTCTTCATTCAGACGAGCTATCGATGTTTCCGCCCCGCTTTTCACTCATTTCTCCCTTTAAAACCGATCAGTTCAGCGTCAAGAAGAAACGCAACAAATACTTAACCTGATTACCAACATGGCAGAGAGATGTGTGGATATATTTATCCTGGTGTATTGATGATAACACGTTGATTTTTAATAATTTTAATGTGACAGACTGTTAGCTTTAAAAAACCAGGTTTCAACAACATGGCGGATGTTTATGGACTCCCACTGTTTTCTGAATCCCACGCGTGGTAAGATAAGTACATGAGAAGTTAACTGAGAGAAAATCAATTTGTGCACTTGACTTTTAAATAAATGGTTTTTGTTGTTAATATAGTTTTTATGATCAGAATCGCTGCATTTCCTCATTTATTGTTGAAATGTATGGAAGTCCGGGGTGAGGCAGTGCCTTGTCTCTCCTCTGGGGGCGCTGTGTCTCAGTTGGAGCGTTCCCATTGTTGTTGTTCTCTATATCATCAATATACTCGTTTAATTACACATGCTCTATATACATTGGCATTCCACGGTAATGTAGAATGTCAATATATTACATTTTAACGTAATGTCAAAATGTACATGTGAGTGACATTTAGTCTTTCTGATTGGTCATAAATGGGCAGGTGAGGCAGTTAGGTACCCTGCCTCACTGGTAGAGGGCAGTGCTGAGCTCCAAAGGAGAAGCAAGCAACACGTTCTCTTCTTGCACGCATTGAGAAGACTGAAAAAAAGTCTGAAAAATACAGTTAGAACCGTTCAAGATGACTGTCCTCCTTAGTGATCATCTCTATTAAAGCTGCCAGGTTTTTAAAAATGAAAGGAAAATGAGAGACAAGGACGTTTTTTACACAAAGTGACAAAGATATTTGTATGGAAGGATTGGTGCATGGACTTCAGATGAAAGTTAAGGTAAGGTCTTACACAACTTTCAATAATCAGGAAAGACACAGGTCAGCCGAAAAAAAAAAAAATCAAATATAACCTTATATTTAATATTCTTCTATTTGTTTTACTATCATATAATTTGATATTAAAGCACAATCAAAAGATTTAATTAATCAAAATTAAATTATAAGTTTCTATATTGGATTTTTTACATCTGAATCTGTGGGAGTCAGTCTGAATTAGTCCAGAGCTGCTGTTCAACGTTTGTTTGTACATTTATCAGATGTATTTGGTGAAAGTTGTAGAAGTTCATTTGTTTTATCACTAGTCAGGTTATTAACTCTTGGCTATTGGAGGATTTTCTCAAGTGTTTAGTTAATAATGGTTTGAGATAGCTGTATAATGAGTATTTATAATGGGCATTTAGCTGCAAAGTAAAATTTCTGATGTAACAGTAACTTGATACGGTGCTACAATGCAGCCATTAAGAGTCATCTTTTAATCACAGTAGTTACACAAAAAGTTGTATTGTGACTTTAAGAATGTGAGTGATGAATCATTTCTGATGAGAGCTACAACATTGTTGTCTTGCTGTTCCCTCATTTCTCCTGTTTATATATATTTATATTAAATAAAAAGCCTTTTTACTGACCCCACATGTTTTCTTTACTTCAATCCTTTGATGAAACAACTGATGCAGGAAACACTCCAGCCTATTATAATAGGAAAGCTGATGTGGCAGAAAAGCAAAGTGCTCCTGTGTCTATTAACCTCCTACTGTGTTCCCTGTGACATGTCAGAAGATGGGTTGGTTTGGTCGGCAGAAGAGCACTCGGGAAGGTTGGGGGACTCAATTAAAGCTCATCTGTTGTGCCTGGCTCCAGCTCAGCAGGATGACATATGTGCCCTGCTTCAAGGTTTCTCCTCTCTGCTTGGTGACGTTCCATCTAGAACTTGATGTGGATGCTGCAGTTCCAGTGAAGCAACATGCTTATCGCTGCAGATAAAAAAAGAAGTTTCTTATTTGCTGGAGAACAGACTGGCAAAGCCCAGCCACAGTCCGTGGAGTTCTCCATGTTTAACTGCGAAGGCTGATGGTACTTTACGATTTTGTACTGATTTTCGTAAAGTGAATGCGGTTACAGTTCCTGACTCTTTTCCTCTCCCTCGCATGGAAGACTATATTGATTGACAGTGTTGGTCCTGCTGCATTTATCACCAAGTTGGATCTGTTAAAGGGATATTGGCAAGTTCCTTTAACATTGAGAGCCTCTGATATCTCTGCCTTTGTGACCGCTGACCACTTCCTTCAATATACTGTCATGGCTTTTGGAATGAGAAATGCTCCTGCCACCTTCCAACGTCTTATGCAGATGGTATTGGGAGATGTTCCCCACTGCAAGGTAAACCTAGATGATGTGGTCATCTTCTCTAATGACTGGGATGAGCATGTTTCCATCTTGAAAACTGTGTTTCAAAGGTTACATGGAGCGTCTGTAATGCTTAACCTTGCAAAATGTGAATTTGGAAAAGCCATGGTTACTTACTTTGGCAAGAAGGTTAGCTTTGGACAAGTGAGTCCAGAGGAGGCTAAGGTGGATGCGATACTGGCATATCCTGTCCCCTTAACAAAACGTGATTTGAATCATTTTCCAGGAATGGTTGGTTACTAAGGAGGCAGATACTTTCCCTTTGCTGACAGTTTATTTCTCTCACATCATTTTGTATTTACTGAAGTAGACTTCAAAGATTGGAAACATTGTCACAGATCTTCTCACTATATGCTCTCACATGTCCCATGAAACAAACATGAGAACAGGTTAATCATTTATTGTCCACAGCAGGAAATTTATTTGTACCAGCTGCCAGAGACAGATTCAATGAATAAGCTTGTATTAAAAAAATGTCCAGTTATTCTTTATATCACTTATTTACAACTTCAGTACATACACACATACATACATATTGCACATGCTGTTTGTAAATGAACAGTGAGGAACTCTGACCAGTACCAGTTTTATTGCCCTGTTTGACCCTGGAGCTCTGACACGGTGTAGCTGTCTCTTGCCTCTCTGTCTCTTGCCTCCAAACTGGAGGTGTTTCTCCTCCAGTTTGGACAGAACCTTTTTTTCATGTTAATTTGAGCCCTGAACTCCTTAGAAAGAAAGACGTAAATAAGCGGATCCAGACAGATATTAGAAACTGATAGAAACGCTGCAAACTCCTTGACATAGTACAACTCTACCAAACAGTCTTCCTCAAATATGATGGATGGAAGTTGAACAATGTGATAAGGAACAAAGCAAAAGCAGAACACACTGACCAACACCAACATGTTTCTGCGAGATTTCCTAAGCTTCTTGGAGTTTGGGGAGTGCAGTTGGGCGTGCTGTAGCTGCAGCACCCTGCGGGAGGTGCTGCAGTAGAAAAAGACTAGAGAGAAGAGTCCTGACAGGAAGACGATGAAAGCAACAGCATGACTCAGTATGTGCAGTGGTTTCACAGGTTCAGTGATCAGATGATCACACATTTCGTGTTCATCATCATGATGTTTCTCGTTGATCAGCATCAGGATGGCGTAAGGTGCTGCCATGGCCAGGAGAAAAACCCAGGTGGTTATTGAGATGATGTGGCTGGCTTTGGCAGTCATCAGGAAGTGAGTTTCCGTGAAATAAATTACCCTCATGTACCTGTGGAGAAGAACACGGATTCAGGAACCATTCATTTGATTTGCTGGACCTGGTAGCAACATGAATTTCTGCAGAATGAAATACAAAAGTGAAGAAAAAGTAATTGTAGATGGATGCTAAGCTTGGTTCAGGCTCTTCTTTATAGTTCTTCCAGTTAAAAGGATGAAAAAGGATGTGTTGCCACATTCTTCCTTACAAGGAGGATGAAGCTAGGGACAGATGATTTATTATCTATCCCTAATTTATGGTGGTAGAGATGGAGCTGCAATTAGTTATGTAACAATTGGGTCTGGTTTGCCTATGAAAAGCTATATATTTGACATGGAGTGTTTACATTTTTATTCAATATAGATATAAAGCTAAAGCAGCCATAATACTAATGATAACATTTAGGCTAGCATTAGCCTATCTTATCCACCTCAGAAATGTATTCACATTTTTATTTATTTAATTTAATTACCCTGACTGCAAAGTATGTGGGACCCATGCTTTAAACAATAGTCTAAATTAATAATCTGGTTGGTAATTGAGGTGAGGTACCTGTTAGCTGCTATATATGCCATGAACAGGATGCTAGCAGCCCAATTCACGAATAGGAGCGGGGCTCCAATGCTGCAGTAGAGCAGGTGGGGGATGAATGAGCTCCTGGCGTAGTAAATAATGCGCAGGGGGATGGTGGCGCAGAGCAGAAAGTCAGCCGCTGTCAGATGTTTCAGGTAGATCATCCAGCTCTTGGACACTTGTCTATGAGCTCCACGCCAGTGAAACCACAAGGTGAAGCTGTTGAGGCTAAAGCCCACCTGCAGAGGAAATCATCAATCATTTGAATGATTTTTGCCTAAATTGAATTAGTGCAACCCAGAGACATGATGCTCACCAGAAACAGCAGGCTGTAGACCACTACCAGGAATGAGTGGTATGATTTTACAACAAAATGACATGTCGTATTGTGGACATGTGATTCATGGCTGTGAACATGTGATTCATGGATGGATGAATTTGTTGCAGCCATGGTTCTGAAGGTTTATCATGAGCAGCAAAACACAACTGTCAAAGAAATGACATGGAGATAAGGATGAATGGATGGAGAGCATCTGCACTTATTCATTTTCTAGTAATCATCAGCTCTATTAAAGACACAATTAGGTCCATATGAGAAAGAAAATAGTGATAATTTAAAAAATACAATTAAATCACGTAAGAAATAGTAATACGCTGTCACTGATTTACAGAGACTAAATCGGCAGTGGCTCCAAATTTTGGACTTAAACCTGACTGAGCATCCATTGGTATCAGGATATTTATAGAAACACATAATCTAGATATAAATCTGTACATAAGGTTTCGTAATACAGCATGAAATATGGAAACACCAACACCACCAAATAACGCACCAGCACTAGTCCGTCTTGGCATCCTAAGCAGCATCCTCACTCCATCATTGTAAGCCACTTTGAGTTTCTGTAAACTGTTTTGCTTGTACTTTCTCCATAAGTGAGCAGTATACAACCACTTTCACTGAGACACAACACATCCTGAATTTGCATACCAGCATGTTGGCTTGTGCATACATTAAAGGATGTTGTCTGCAAACGTCCTTATCATCAGTTATATAATGTCCCAGGTATTTGGCATCTGGTGTCCCAAGAGCGAAACGAGATGATAAGAAGTCAGGAAGCACAAACTTCTGATCTTCCTTGGTTCTTATGATCATAATGTTACTCTTCAATGCGTTAGTCTTGCCATAATCCTCAGTTGTTTTGTAGGTCTGGCCTTTGAGTGCCATACATTGTACAAATGTGCATGTTTGCACATTAAAAAGAAATTATTTTCAATAAAGACCATAAAAATTGTGCCACTAAAGATGTGCAGATGCTTATTTCATTTTAAAATCTATTTAATCTAAATCTGTTCTGTGCTTTATCTTAATGTATGTTGTTAACTTCTTTCTGTAAACTATTTGAGTTGCCTTTGGCTGAAAGGTCCTGAATGAATAAAGTTGCCTTGTCTTACCATCAAAGATTTTATTTAAATGAGAAAAACTGCAAATAAATGTTTGAATACCAGCACTTATTGAATTTGTTGGTACTGTGATGTTATAGACTGACATCTGCTGGGTGGAAAGATCTCCTTCAACGTTTCTTTGTGTAGTTAGGATACAACAATCTGAAGGACCTAACCAGTTCAGCAACAATTTGTGTTGTGTGTAAAAACTGTTTCATTTCAGGCCCCACCAACATCATGAATGTCCTCAAAGGGTCTTGCCACCCTGCCTAGACCTGTGGTACTCCCTTCCTGTCCCATCCATGTGTAAACCTTTCAGCCACTCAGCTATTAAAGCAGCTCCACAACGGTCTTTTAATAATCCCTAAAGCCTCACATATACATAAAATGAACGTAGTAAAATGGAAACGTCTCAGCTCTTGACTAAAAAGATGATCCCAAAGCTGAAAAAAATCTGCTTTCTGTCTCCTCAGACTAGAGAAACTAACTACAAGAGGCAGTTTCCTGATTTTCAGCTATTTCTAGCTATCTGCTAGAAATCTTCTCAGATACCACGTTTCCTTTCATCATATTGGCTTAAATAACAGGAAACACATTTATTTCCACCAAGCCCCCCTATATAATATAGAAGTCTTATCATTATATGTTCTTGTGGCATGAAGTAGGTGGATTCAGAGTAGTTTCTTGGGCCAATAAACGCTCATTATAACAGCTAAAGTCATCTGCAGACTGACACGTTGCGCTACACTTCCATGTTGTGCTGTCAGGCGTTGAATCTTATTGTTGATGTTCTTGCTGACTTCCTGTTGTGGGTGGAGAATTACACAGGTGGTGCAATTTGCTAATAAAAGCCCACAGGTGGCTCTGGTCAGCACTGCACTCAGGCCAAATGTAACTGAAGGCTGTGTTTCTCGTCTGTCACTTACTGGCATTTCCAGCCCTTTAAAGATGGCAGCATAACAGGTTATGGGCCCAGGAAGGAGTTTGGGAGCCTGTTATTGTTTGATGGAGATGAAAAGAGCTATGAGTTGTGAGAAACAAAGTTTTTGGCCCACTTACATCTGTTTGAACTGAAGAGCACCATATTATTGAAAGGCTATTCAGGTGCTGTTTTTACCAATATACTGAAAGCTAAGTGTGATACTGTTAAAGGTACAGAGAAGTTTATTGCAGATGTGGAACCTTTTGGAAAAATTAAATGTACAAGATCAGATAATGGAACTGAATTTATATCTAAAGAGTTCCAGTCATCGATTAGTTAAAATGTCATCAGATATGAAACTTCAGCCTCTTATTCTCACTTTCAGAACGGGACAGCTGAGAGAACATGGACAACTGTCTTTGAAATGGCAAGATGCATGTTGACAGTAATCTGCCTAAAGATTTATGGACATGCGCAGTTCAGACGGCTGCTATTATCTGTAATAGATGTTACAACAGATGTGTTGAGCAGACTCTATATTACATGCTAACTGGAAAGAAACCTGACCTTTCTAAAATGAGAACTCTTGGATTTGAATGTTATTCATATAAATATGACAAGATGTTGGATCCACGTTGCGAAAAGGGAATTTTTGTTGGCTACGACAAAAATAGTCCTGCATGTTTTATCCTTTATCCAACACAGGCAGAGTACTTAAAAGTAGGCTGGTAAAGTTTACCGCAGAAAGTGACTGATGGAGACATAAATGAGGACGTTGTACTGAAAAGAGAGTTGAAGGTCAGCAACCAAATCCAGATTTGAGAACAATCATCTCACAGGAGATTAAAATTGAGACTTGTGACACAGATGGCAACTTCGGTCAAAGTGAAAGTAACGTGTGTGCGTGTTATCCTAAGAGAGAAAGGAGACCTCCGAAGTGTAATACGTATCAGGACCGTGGCATAAATGTGAGGATGGCCGAGCGAACATCAACATTGACTGTTGCTATACGATCATATCTGATGTGCCAAAGACACTGGAAGAGGCAATGAGCTACCGCAATCAGAGCTATGGGCTACAGCTACGAAGGATGAAATGGACTCTGAGATAGAGAATAATCCTTACATGCTGTCAGCAGTACCAGGGTAAACAAACAGTGGGAGCAGATGGGTATTTGCTAATAAAGGAAATCCAGTTGAGGCACTTTATGAAGCTAGGCATGTAGCAAAAGGCTATAGTCAGGTTGCTGGTATCAACTGTAATGAGACATTTTTCCCGACTGATGATATGACATCTGTTCTTGTTCTGATTGCACCAAATGGATGTAATATTTACACGCCCCTATCGATTGTGACGTATTTTTAGAACAACCTGAAGGATTTGAAGTGGTGACTTTCTGGTCTGAAACAGAATAAAATGTTACATGATTTCCTTATTGTTAATGGCTTTGTGCAGAACCTTGCTGACTATTGTGTTTACAGTAAAGAAAATGAGTTTAGCCTGCTGTTGTGAACAAGGATGAAGTTTTACTGCATTGTAACCTACATATCACCACCGTAAGAGCTGAAATACATACAAGATATCTATAACTATTCATTAACTAATCAGTTTCCATTCATGTTACTTTAAGTCTATGTCAAACGTATTAAACAAATATACATTACAGTAAATATGTTTCCACACCTTTTGACTCGACAGGGCTGCCAGCGTGAAACAATGTTGCTGTTTGCTCCATGAAAACGAACCGCTCCACTAACTGTTGTAATAACCGCTCTAACCGCTGCAGGTCACTAACTTCTGTATTTGAGGGAAAACAAACTAACAGTTATTCTGCAGCACTAGGCAGAAAATGCAAAGTCAAAAATTAAAAGTATACAGATCTAATCAGAATTCAAAAATTACTGGCAAAATGAAACACATGCAAATTTACTGCAATGAAAAACACTAATGATTATTTACTGAGAAGGTAATCTTGATTATTTGGGTTGATGATCTTATTATTGCAGCAAGTAATGATCAGATACTCAGCAGGGCTGTCAAACTCCCGTCCTCAAGCTGTCCTGCAGGTTTTAGATGAGCCACAGAACAAAACACTGGAATGAAACGGCATCATCACTTCCTCCTGTGTGGATCAGATCTCCAGAGCCTTAATGACCTGATTATTCCATCCAGGTTGTGCAGCAGAGCCTCATCTAAAAGGTGCAGGGCAGCCGATGGCCCCCCAGGACTGGAGTTTGACACCTGGGCACTAAAGTGTGAAGGAAATGTTGGCTGCTAAGTTTAAAATTAAAGATCTTGGAAAACGTAAACATTTCCTAGGAATCGATTTTGCACAGAACAACAGTGAAGTAAAAATGAACCAGAAAAGATAAAACATGGAAATCTTAGAGGTTCAACATGACTGACTGGAAAACAAGATCAAAATAAAATGAAGTTTGACAATGAAGGTCAAAGTTCACTGCTGATTTTATTACTGATTTTTTGAGTTTCTATCTTTTATTCATGCTCAGTATAATAAGATTATTACTGGTGATTTTAATCTACATATTGATCTTTGTATAAACAGTTTCTAGAAACAGTATGGATTTTATTTAGCATGTCAACCAGCCCACTCACAACAGTGGACAACCATGACCTCTTCCTGACCTTTAGTCTGACCTCTGGTGTTGACCTGGCTGTCTGACCAGCACTGAGTGCTTTTTAATGTCACTGATTTGATTCCACAGCTCAAACTGTTGGGAGGCGCCATTTTACCTCTGAAGTAATTTTTTATTAAGGGTGTTACCAAAGATTTCCCTGTTATTATCTGCTTCCTGTGACTCAATGGCTTCATCAAACTGAAATCTAACCTGCACCATGTAGCTCCGTTAGTTTCAAAAAACATTTTTAATGAACAACTACACCCATTGATATAAAGAAACTCAAAGAAATAGCAGGAAAGCAGAGGAAATGGAGAAAAAACAAACTGACAATTGATTACCAAACAATGCGCCAACAGCTTAACATATACAACTCTGATAACTAAAGTTCAAGAAATTAATATTTTCCCAAAATAATTTAGTCACAAAAATAATCCCAAAGTTTTGTTTTCCACCGTTGATAATCTGATTAACTCTGACTTTACTGCTTATCCACAGACGCCCACTGACTCTCTTTATGAAGAGTTTGCAAATCATTTCAGAGGAACGATCAAATCAATTAGAGCTAAAATGTTATCTGAGCAAAATACTGTTTTTAAATCTTCTGAATGTTTGATTTTACCTGTGGAAACACTGGACTGTTTCACTGTGGTTGATGCAAAGATGTTTTCTCTCCAGTCCAACCAGCCGCCTGCTTTGAACTCAATTCCATCATCATGTTTTCATTCATTTTATTGATGTTTTATTGATGAGATTTTAAATATAGTAAATTGCTCTCTTCAGATGGGAGTCGTATCCACTCCCTTTAAAATGGCCTCTTCTGAAGAAGCGTAATCTGGATCCTTGTGTTTTTAATAATTTCAGAAATGGATCCAACTTAACATTTTTAAGCAACATTTTAGAAAAGCTTGTTTTTATTCAATTAAATACTTTTTTAAATTACACTGGTATTTTAGAAAAGTATCAATCTGGTTTTACGATGAACCACAGTACAGAGAAACTCTTTTAAAAATTATAAATGATTTTAAATATAAATCCATAGATTCAGTTCTTGTGTTATTGGATCCAAGTGCCTCCTTTGATACAGTAGATCACCAAATTATTTCCTACAATAAACAAAATACAGAAAATAAGTTCAAGGTGTCGTATTGTTCCACATTGACCTACACCATTATACCTTATATAAACAATTAAGGAGTTAAAGAAAAACATAAATAAGCTAAATATTTAAATCAGTATTAATAATCAGAATTAAGGCAAGTTAACGCCACAGTTAACTTATAACCATTCCTCTCCACCAGGCAGAGAGAATGAATATTTAGCACAATGCTACACAATACGCACATGTAGCAGCTTCAGAAAACACCCAATGTAGAAGCCTAAATTCAGTTTTTGTTAATTCAGACCTTTAGTATATATATTATGTTTATATTTCCTGTAAATTTGCAAAACTAATGGCAGTTAAGGTTTTTAGGGTGTGGCTAAGGAGAGTTAGTTGGGCAGTTAGAGTGGAGCCACACAGTTTTTTGACCTCTCTCTTTTTCTCTCTCTCTTTTTAGACTCTTGTTTATTATTTTAGTGGAAAGGTAACATTTTGTACAGTTTTTTGCTTTTGAAGTAAACCGTTCAACTTTATTAAGAGGATCCAGTCTGGTTTTTGTTTTTTTTGTCATCAAGTGGACCGAAGGAAAAAGACGGAGAGCTTCATGCTTATGGCTTCTTTATCTAGGAACCTACACCCAAAATATCACAACTTACTGACACACTTACAAGGAGAACACACATACATGTTAGCACAGTGGTTCCGGTACCGAACTCGTCCAAAAGATGTCAGAAACGTTAGAACAACGTTGGATAAACCCAATGACGTCATCACTGCCCTAAGCTACAGTGAACCTCATGGCACAAAATGAACCCTGAACAGAAAATCACAACATATATCTCTTAGTACTTAGCACTAAACTTAAATTATTGATAACCAGTGCAACATTAGGGTCTTTTGATCACAGGGAAAATATTATTGCTTTTCTCTAAGACACAAAGATCCATAAAATCACCTCTGATAAGTGAAGAAAAACAGATCATCCTGACGTGAGATGTACTTCTTCTACTCTGTCTGAGGCGTCGTTTTTGGTTTTGTGTTGAAAAACAACCTGGTGATTTTATTTGAAATGGATTCATATTAAATAAAAAGTCTGTTTACTGACCCCACACAACTCTAATGCAGGAAACACTCCAGTTTCTCATCTGCTCTTGCAGAAGAGAAAAAAGCCCTTCTGGCTTCCTGGTTGTTACAGGATGTATGGGTTCCCATTCATGAAATAAATTGAAACATTGTCATACATCTCCTCACTATATGCTCTCACATGAAACAAACATAAACAGAACAGATTCATTATTTATTGGCCACAGCAGAAAATTAATGTGTACCAGCT
This sequence comes from Brachyrhaphis roseni, assembly GCA_903066815.1. NCBI lineage: Eukaryota > Metazoa > Chordata > Actinopteri > Cyprinodontiformes > Poeciliidae > Brachyrhaphis > Brachyrhaphis roseni. The sequence goes on along the minus strand of CAEFZY010017781.1, from coordinate 10,605 downwards.
GAACGAGGTAAATGAAGCAGACAGATTCAGCCAATAAGCTTTTTATTCAAAGATGATCCAGTTATGCTTTATATCACTTATTTCATCATACATATTGCATATGCTATTTTCAAAAGATAGAATGAGGAACTCTGAGGCCTGAGCAGTACCAGTTTTATTGCTGTCTTTGACCCTGGAGCTCTGACATGGTATTGATGGTGTTGATGGTATTGATGGTGTTGATGGTGTTGATGGTGTTGATGGTGTTGATGGTGTTGATGTTATTCCTCTGCTCTTCTCTGTCTCTTGCCTCCAAACTGGAGGTGTTTCTCTTGCGTTTTATGCAGAATATTTGTTTCAGGTTAAGTTGAGCCCTGAACTCCTTACAAAGAAAGACGTAAATAAGCGGATCCAGACAGATATTAGAAGCTGATAGTAAAAAGGTAAACTGCTTGAAGTAGTACAACTCTACCGAACATTTTTCCTTAAGTATGACGTATACAACTTGAACAACTTGATTAGGAACAAAGCAAAAGCAGAACACACTGACCAACACCAACATGTTCCTACGAGACTTCACAAGCTTCTTGGAGCTGGAGGAGGCCAGTTGGGCCTGCTGTACCTGCAGCACCCTGCGGGAGGCGCTGTAGTAGAAGAAAACCAGACAAAAGAGTACCAGCAGGAAGACGATGAAAGCAAAAACATTAATCACTCTGTGCAGTGTTTTCACAGGTTCACTGATCAGATTATCACACATGTCTGGTTCATCATCATGATGTTCCTTATTGATCAGCATCAGGATGGTGTAAGGTGTTGTTATGGTCAGAAGAAAAACCCAGGTGGTTATTGAGATGATGTGGCTGGCTTTGGCAGTCATTAGGAAGTGAGTTTCTGTGGAATAAATTATCTTCATGTACCTGTGGAGAAAAGCAATGATTCAGGAACCATTCATTTGATTTGCTGGACCTTGTAGCAACATGAATTTCTTCAGAATAAAATACAAAAGTGAATGCAGTCATTTATAAAGTCATGGTAGATGGATGCACTTCTTTATATTTCTTCCAGTTAAAAGCATGAAATTTCTTTGTAGTGTTGCCAGTCTTGCTCAGAAGGAGGATGAAGTTAGGGATAGAAAGACAGATTGAAGCTTTGTAATGGTGGTGTTGTTCCAAATTATGGCAGTAAAGATGAAGCTGCCAATCGTTATGTAACAATTGGGTCTGGTTTGCCAATGAATAGCTATAAATAAATGTCTTGGGCCACTAGAAAAATGTGCAATACATAGTGCATGTTTTTGTTAAGAATTGCAAAAGCATTTTAAGTCAACTGCAGAAGACTTTAAGAAATATAATAATGGTCAGAAGCAGCACAATAAAGAAAAAAACAGCAAAACATGTAAAGAAAAACTTTTGAAGATGAGTAAAAACTTTCACTCAATGCGAAAATTGTACCCTAATACTATTTGCTGCAGAACACAAAGCTAAACTATAAGGTCACAGCAGTGTGTAAGGTAAGACGAGCTAAAAACGTTAGCTGACATACTAACATTTTTGCTAGCATTAGCATTTGACCTACAGTAACATACTCTATGCAGTCTGAAAAAAAACTAAGAATTAAATTACATATGAAGCTAAAGTAGCCAAAATACTAATGCTAACATTTAGGCTAACATTAGCCTAGCCTCATCAGAATACATGTATTCACATTTTTATCCGTCTATCCAAGTTAATTACCCTGACTGTAAAGTATGTGGGACCCATGCTTTAAACAATAGTCTAAATTAATAATCTGGTTGGTAATTGAGGTGAGATACCTGTTAGCTGCTATGTAGCCCATGAACAGGATGCTAGCGGCCCACTTGATGAAAAAAAGTGGGATTCCAATGCTGCAGTAGATCAGGAGGATGGGGAATGAGCTGCTGGCATAGTGAATAATGCGCAGGGGGATGGTGGCGCAGAGCAGAAAGTCAGCCGCTGTCAGATGTTTCAGGTAGATCATCCAGCTCTTGGATGCTGGTCCATGAGCTCCACGGCAGTGAAACCACAAGGTGAAGCTGTTGAGGCTCAAGCCCACCTGTAAGGAAAATTATCAAATGATAAGTTGGTGAAACCAAAACTTTGATTTTTGCCTAATTTGGATTGGTGCAACACAAAGACATGATACTCACCAAAAACAACAGACTGTAGACAACTGCTAGGAAAGATTGGCCTGATTTTACAGCTACATTACATGTCATATCCTGGACTGAGGAGTTATGGATGGATGAATTTGTTGCAGCCATGGTTCTGAAGGTTTATCATGAGCAGCAAAACACAACTGTCAAAGAAATCACATGGAGATAAGGATGAATGGATGGAGAGCATCTGCACTTATTCATGTTCTAGTCTTGCCATAGATCCTCAGTGGTTCATAGATCTGGCCTTTGATTGCCATTTCAACACATAAATATGTTTTAATCTAAACTAGGGGTGTCAAATTTATTTTCATTTCAGGCCCACCAACATCATGAATGTCCTCAAAGAGCTCTTTCTTTGAGGACAGAGAAAGAGTTCCTCAAAACTCTTTCCTCAAAGAGTTTTGAGGAAACTCAAAACTCAAACGTTCTTTGAACATTCAAGTTCAAAGAACCTGAATGTTCTTTTAACATTCAGAACTTGAATGTTCTTTGAACATTCAAGTTCTTTGAATGTTCTTTGAAGACATTCAAAGAACTTCAAAGAGTTCTTTTGAATGTCCTCAAAGAACTCTTTGAGGACATTCAGGATGAATAAATTAATGTACTGCAATGTAATGGCCAAATTTCAACATAAATACTGTTCTGGAATTAAAAATAGCGTAGCTTTAATCCAAAGGAATGTGCAGCTTTTAAAGTGTACAAAATGTGCGTGTATTTTTGCACACAGTTACATGTGGTGTTCCTCAAGGATCAGTCCTGGTCCCCACTCTTTTCCCCTTTGCAAAATTATCTCCCATTTTGGTGTAGCATTTCATTTCTTTAGAGAATAACACAATTTTATATTGAAACAGATCCTCATCGATCTTCTGTCTCTTCATCCACTTCACCTCCATCATCACAGTCTACACTCACTCTCTGATTGGAGGAAATACAGACATGAATGGCCCAGAATTTCCTTTGCCTTAACGGTTCAAAACAGGATCTATTCTGGTGGGCTCTAAACATTAGTTGCATTTATCCACCATGACCTCATTTACATTTTATGGTCAGAACATTGCACTCTCCTCTTCCAAATCTTGAGCCCCGTTGACTCAAAATCAGTGTGAAATTCTTCTACCAAACTGTATAGATGAGGTGCACTAATTTTTATTCCATTTTAATTCATTTTTTAATGTTTTATATATTATTTTAGTTAAAATGTAGTATTATTCTTCAATAGCTTCTAGGTCATGTGTCCTATTGAGTCAAAATCAGTGTGAAATTATTTTACTAGTCTGTACAGGTGAGCAACAACCATTTTTATTCAATTTGACCCTTTTGACCCCTTTGTCAGTGGGTCACATGACATGTAAACTATTAAAATCTGCGGTCAGTAAGATAATAAAAACACCAGAATAAAGTCTGTTTGGGTTTTTGTAAAGGTGGCGCCGAGCGACTGAGCGAGACGTAAACGGCCCACAGCGCAGTGATGTTGTATCCAAAGCCCTATTGGCTAATAGTAGGAGCTGGACATAGAAAGCAGCTCTCCTCATTAACATGAGACACGGAGAGGCAGAAAAAGGGCAGGAGGCAATGACAAAAGAACCAGGGCTTGTATAAGGAAAGAACTCAATATGTACTTTTCTTGACAAAAGCGCTTTTTACGGGAAATAAAAAGAAGATATATACATTTCTTGACGAAAATAGTTGTGTAAGGAAAAGAAAAATTAATATACATTTTCTGATGACAGCTCATGTAAGAAGGAAAGGAAAAACTTTCTTTCTTCCTGTCCCATCTATTTGTCAAATTTTATAGATCTGCTACTCAGCTATTAAAGCAGCTCCACAACGGTCTTTTAATAATCCCTAAAGCCTCACATATACATAAAATAAACGTAGTAAAATGGAAACGTCTCAGCTCTTGACTAAAAAGATGATCCCAAAGCTGAAAAAATCTGCAGGATGGATTTTGTCTGAAAGTACTTACACCTGCGTTTGTTCTTCGTCTCTGAGCTTCAGCAGCTTTCTGTCTCCTCAGACTAGAGAAACTAACTACAAGAGGCAGTTTCCTGATTTTCAGCTATTTCTAGCTATCTGCTAGAAATCTTCTCAGATACCACGTTTCCTTTCATCATATTGGTTTAAATAACAGGAAACAAATCTATCATTACATGTTCTTGTGGCATGAAGTAGGTGGATTCAGAGTAGTTTCTTGGGCCAATAAACGCTCATTATAACAGCTAAAGTCATCTGCAGACTGACACGTTGCGCTACACTTCCATGTTGTGCTGTCACAACATGGAAGTTGTGCTTCCGTGACACAACCATGAAGTTGTTGAATCTTATTGTTGATGTTCTTGCTGACTTCCTGTTGTGGGTGGAGATTTACACAGGTGGTGCAATTTGCTAATAAAAGCCCACAGGTGGCTCTGGTCAGCACTGCACTCAGGCCAAATGTAACTGAAGGCTGTGTTTCTCATCTGTCACTTACTGGCATTTCCAGCCCTTTAAAGATGGCAGCATCAACAGGTTATGGGCCCAGGAAGGAGTTTGGGAACATCTGTGTTTATGTTGCACAGAATGATGAAGAGTTAAGTTTTGGCCAATTTAAATGAAGCGGAGGAGCTGAGAGAGCACAGAGAAGTTGTGTGTTCCTGGTTCAACTCAAGACAGATTAAAGAAAGTTATAACTGCGACCTGAGAGAGCACAGAACCATGGATTGTCCCTCAGCCCTGGACGAGCTCACAAAGCTGAAACAGTGGTGTAGATTCTGCAAGAGACAAGGTGAAGCAAGCAACGGATGCTGGCTTGGACATGTTGGCTTTCCAGGTGAACCAGATGGACGATGCCCAGATCTCAGGTGCAACAAAGCACATTCTGACAGATGCTGCAAAATTCAAGGATTTCGACTTCAGTTTTAGGCCTCATGTTTGGAATTGGCTGACGGTGTGAGGGTCTGTAGCATCTCGCTGCAGAAAGGCACCACTGGAGTTCGCTTGAGAACATTAACCTAACGATCTATCATTTTAAGAATGGATACCGATTATGGCAGGTTGAGGAAAAGACTGGGTAACAGAAACCCGTGGAAACTAATGGAGTAGAAATGTAGCAAATGAGGTGTGAGAGCTTCAGGCTGTAAAATGGTTGCAACATGTTTCACCACTGTGAGATCGTTTCCCTCTGTGGTCTCTGTCCGAAAGGCCTTCTCTAGAAAAAAAGGCCTTTTTGTTTCTAGAGAAAAAAAACGCCTTTGTTTTGTAACTTTCATGGTTGGTAACATATATGTCTGAAACACAGTGAATATATAAAATCTCACCAAGTATTTATCGTCTATTTCCTAGTACAAATATCTTACTACAATACAAGTAACTTTACAGTGAGGGAAATGTTTTAATAGTGAAATAATCTACCAGTGAAACTAGAACTTTTCATCAATATTGAGGAATTATTGACTTAAAACAAGCTCCCGTCTTGCTGAAACGTAAGTTAGTTTTGTCTTATTTCAAGGACGATGAAATAAGACATCGTCTTACCACACTTGTAGTCTAATATAGACCACAAGTGTAAATTAGACTTCTGGTCTAATTTACACTAGAAATTAGACCACAAGTACTTGGTAAGATTGAATGTTTTTGCAGTGTGGAGTGGCATTTCTAAACTCTCAGGCATGTGAGAGTAAATGACTCCTAATTTGAATGTTTGCCCTGAATTTCATCCCATTTCCACAGTTTCCACAATAACAACATTGTCTTCTTTGCAGAAGTGAGTAGCTTTATTTCCATACATTCAAATGCAAACAGAGTTCAACTTGTTTCATATCAAAAGATGAAGAACATTTTTACCATATTTGGTTTCACTCAACCAGAAAATGCAGCTGCAGCATTTTTTCTTTATAAAAGGAAACGTTTTGTAATCAATCAGCTTTCCTGTCAATAACTGAACTAATTTTTAGTTGTTTGACCATTTGTTTCTGAGAACTGCTTCATGTGAATGTGGAGTCCACCAGGTTCTGGCACCTCTAAACAGAAATCCCAGCAAAGGACTTGGGGTAGCTTGGTCTCTTTACTTTGAAGCATTCAAACTTGATACCATGGTAAAAGAAGAATCTCCATACCATGACGCCTACGCTTTCGTACTTCTGCTTTCTGTGTCTTGAATTCGGTTTTTTGGGTGACAGACTGTCTGTGGATTCCAGAACCAGAACAATCCTGATTGCATCCATCCATTTCTCTTTATGCCAGTTCATGGAATTCCATGTTTTCACTGCTGGGTCTGTTGGTTTCACATTTCTCAGTTTCATCTTTAGCCTCTGAGACTGAGCTGCTTGAGTTGTCTTTTGTAGTGGAGAACATGTGCTGCAGGTTCAACTGGGCCCTGAACTCCTTACAAAGAAAGACATAAATCAGAGGATCTAGACAGACATTAAAAACTGATACTAGGACAGTCACCTCCTTCAGGTAATAGAGCCCCACAGAACACTGTCCTCGAAGTATGATGTACAGAAGTCGAACCAGATGATAGGGAAGAAAGCAAATGCAGAACACACTGACTAACACCAACATGTTCCTGCGAGACTTCACAAGCTTCTGGGAGTTGAAGGAGCCCAGTTGGCTCCGCTGGATCTGCAAAACCCTGCGGGAGGCGCTGCAGTAGCAGAAGACCAGAGAGGAGAGCACTGACAGGAAGATGATGGCAACACTGGCATGAAAAAGCACGTAGAATACTGTGACTGATTCACTCTGCAAAACATCACAAGTGCCGGCACCAGAAAAAGGTTTGTCGCTGTTCAGCATCAGGATGATGTATACTGGCGTTTGAACCAGGAAGAAAACCCAGGTGGCTCCTGAGAGGAAGCGGGCAGCTCGAGCCGTCATCAGGAAGGAAGTCGTCAGATGATGAAAGATCTTCATGTACCTGAAGAATTAATACAATTAATGAAGTTAAACAATTTTGACAATTTATAAAGGTGAACATCTAATTCTAGCTCTAATTCTGACTATTGACATTTATAAAATGTGTCTTGATTGTAATACACTTTATTTATAAAGTTAAACAAGAAGGTTTGACAGGAAGTTAGGAGCCAGAACCTTTAGTCAGACTTTTGTAACACAGCGGCTGACGCTGATGCCAACACCAAGTTCACACAGGAAGATTTTTATGTCGATTTTTGTCCCAATTCCAGCCATCCTAAGGACGCCCCAACTATCGACACGATTCTGAAGATAATCTTTAGACACGTTTCTTTCATGTGTGGTGTGTTGTTCCTGGCATGCGGATCGATACTTCACATACTGGAGATTTTATATCGTACGCAGTCCGTCTGGTTTTGAAAACCAGTCGACAATTTTGAAGTCTTGTGCAACAGTCATTTCTAGCCTACTATGATGCCCCATCCCAAATGCCTGCCGAATCCTGCAGGGTAGCAGCAGCCTTGGTGCTTATCTTCAGAGGCCACTGGAGGCCTCCTTAATAGATCACCAGTCCATTACTGGACACTCACTCCAACCTAAAGGCAGTTTAGAGACCTGACACAAGTATGTTGGGACTGTAGGAGAAGGTTGGAGTACCCATGGAGAATTTAAATTTGCACAGGGAGAAAACTCAAACTCCATGGAAAAAGGATTCTGTGAGGATTTAGGTTTCTGTTGTTTTTTGTTAATTTAGTTAAGTCATGTCTAGCCTTTGATTGTTCCCAGCTGTCCCTCGTTACCCTGATTGCTCCCCTGTGTATTTAACCCCATGTGTGTCACCTGCTCCCTGGTCCTTGTCTGATGTCAGCCTGTCTGCCCAGTTCCTGTGCTGTGCCTGTCCAGTTGCTGCCAGTGTCTGTGCTCCTTGTCTTATGGTTCTCCTGTGCTGCCTGTACTTCGTGAACTTCATTATTCATCATTAAAACCAGAATTTTTCATCAACAATCTGGGTCCACCGTGTCCATCCTCAACACAAACTACACAATTCAAGACAAATTCCTGAGAATCTTCTTGCTGCAAAGCAACAGTGCTAACAGCTGAGACACTATATCATCCTCAGATTACATTCAAGGAAGGTAAGAGACCTTCTGGGTTTGATGGGAACCTTGGTCCCAGAACGTTTTAATCAGACATTTGTACAGGTTTTATTTAAAATTTTCATAAAAGTTGTTGTACCTGTTGACGGCGATGTAGCCCATTAGTAGGATACTGATGTACATGTTGATGTAGAAGACAGGGGCTCCAAAGGTGCAGTAGAACAGGTGAATTTTGTCGGAGCTGCCTGCATAGTCAGCGATGCGGAGGGGAAGTCCGAGGCAGAGCAGGAAGTCGGCTGCTGTCAGGTTCTTCAGGTAGATCATCCAGCTCTTAGGGACTTTCTGCTGAGCGCGGCAGAGGTGGAACCACAAGGTGTAGCTGTTCAGGATCAAACCCACCTGCAGAGGGAGCAGCAGGAGATCAGACGAAGGCTCTGGAGGAATTATTTTTTCTGGGTGTGTTTACTGTAGCTTAGCAGTAAGAGAGGTCTTCAGTCTGGGCAGAGATAAATCCATTAAGATATAACAGTTTAGATATTGTTTCATTGTGTTGCTTTAATTAGATTTGCGCCGCTTCATTTGAAGATCTGCTGATTACATGGTTTGATCAGATTTGCTGTTTTTAAATAGATTAACAGTGGAGTAACGAATTCAACTGATGCATTTGATGTTAGTATTTAAACCCATAGCTTCTTTCTGCTTTACCTTTTTCATGTCAAAAATACTTCTATACATTACCATTAGACTTTGTTTCTAAAAATCTGTCCTAAATTGATAAATTGCTCACAGGAGAATCCTGACTTTCTCCAACAAAGTGAACCTATGAAGATCAACCAGTGATCAACCAGTTTGCCAGAACAGCTCAAAGCTCCATCTAATGAACCATCAACTGGCATGTATTTAGTCCATGTAGCCACAGCGCAAAGATTGGGTGGCATCAACAACCAGAGAGAGGAAGAGGAGTCAAAACAGAGGAAGAGCCTGAGGACATGATGTCAGGTTCATCACTCCAACATCATCAGGCAATAAAACCCACAATAAGCTGCTGATGGAGTTCCTCTCACCCTACAAAACCCCACTGATGGATTGTCTTAGGCTCCCAGTTCTACTGTAGTTGTTTGTTCTTTGCAGTGCTGTCTCATTTCTGAATCACAATGACCTGGTCTGTCAACAAATTACAGTAAAAGCATAAATGTGAATCTTGTCCAATCTCTTGCTGTTAGCCATAGTTTGCAACAGAGTACGCTGCTATATTTACAACGTGACTAATCAGTTTTACACATTGACAAGAACCCGTCGTTCTGAGGCACTGCTATGCTCACTGACTCAGATATTCACTTTTCAAAGATGAACTAAGCATTTTGAAAAAGAAACCGTCTTTTGCAGGGGATCCGAGGGGTTTTCTACAAATTGTTTTGAGAAATGCATTTACTGTTTTGCGAATTTTGAAAGTGATTTGAATAATGCGTCTGAGGAAAACTGTAACTGTAGTCAAATTTGTGGAGGAAAAGCATAAAACACAGGCAACCCTTCAGGTTGAGACTCACCACAAACACCAAACTGTAGAAGAATATGAATCCAGGAAGAGACGATTTGTTGACCGGATTACAGTCGAGGCTGGTGGAGTTGTTGGTCATCACTGATCCTTCTGGGTCAGCTACGTTTCACCCGACCACACAGAACAGAAACCACAGATCATTTCCTCTTCAGTAACAGATTTGAACAGTAGCTCTGCAGTCAGTCAGATTCTAACAGAGTGAGTCTGTAGATGCTTATCTGAGGCTGCAGGTTTGGTTGTAATGTTTTGTAAGAGTTGGCCAGTTTTAAATAGAAACCACAGGAAGTCCTGCTACACAAAGCAGGAAGCCAGCCAGTACACAACAACAGTAAATAAACTAGAAAAGTTGCATTGATGTCACACTTATACTGACACCTTTCAAACAAAAATAAACCAATCGAAACCCAGCGAGTCAAAACCTCAACACTCCTGATCATGTTAGAATAAATATCTTAAGTTTGTGACCTCAAATGGTGCAGCTTCCTGAAGGGAACCTCACCTGCATCCTGAAGGGAACCTCACCTGCCTCCTGAAGGGAACCTCACCTGCCTCCTGAAGGGAACCTCACCTGCCTGTTCCCTCCTGAAGGGAACCTCACCTGCCTGTTCCCTGCCTGAAGGGAACCTCACCTGCCTCCTGAAGGGAACCTCACCTGCCTGTTCCCTGCCTGAAGGGAACCTCACCTGCCTCCTGAAGGGAACCTCACCTGCCTCCTGAAGGGAACCTCACCTACCTGAAGGGAACCTCCCCTGCCTGAAGGGAACCTCACCTGCCTGAAGGGAACCTCACCTGCATCCTGAAGGGAACCTCACCTGCATCCTGAAGGGAACCTCACCTGCCTCCTGAAGGGAACCTCCCCTGCCTGAAGGGAACCTCACCTGCATCCTGAAGGGAACCTCACCTGC
>CAEFZY010017780.1:0-98707 GCA_903066815.1 Brachyrhaphis roseni | reverse complement strand
GAAAGAAAGAAAGAAAGAAAGAAAGAAAGAAAGAAAGAAAGAAAGAAAGAAAGAAAGAAAGAAAGAAAGAAAGAAAGAGACATTCGCGCTGGCCCCGCCTCATCTGAGTCAGCTGATCACGTTTCGTCAGTCACGTGACCCGGCCGACCGGAAGTGCTAGTGAGCAAACGTCGCGGTGGAGCTGCTGGAGTCGCTCGGCAGTTCGCCGTTATTGACTTGTTAAACTGGAACGTCTGTCACAGCAGCTTTCGTTTTAGTGTTTATATTGTGTTTTTTATATTTTTGAATTTATTTTAACCCTAATGGCGGCGACAAGACGGCGGGACTCCTCTGGTAAAGTTAATGTTCCTTTTTTTTATGTATTTTTCCGTTACTCTGCAATGTTTCCCTTATCTCTACAGAAGCCCTTGTGTGTTTTTACGCAGTTTGGTTTTCTATTTAGATAAGGTAAGCCAGTTGTAGCTAGTTTTGGCATGTGAAATGCAGCAAGTAGGTAAAAAAATATATAAGTTATTCGGTGTTTTTCTGCTAGCAGGCAGAAAGTAGCGTTTGTGTGTTGTGGTTTTGTTGACTGCATGTTTAGCTGGAAAACAGTCACCATTAATCATCATGGATGATGTGTATCAGCCACTTGTTATTTACTTCTTACACTGTATGTAAATTTGAGACAGTTATCTTTTTTTTTTTTTTTTTTTGCACCGACTGATGGCATTTCTCAAATTTTCGTTGTTTTTGTGACAATAACAATAAAGTTTTATCTATTTATCTATCTATGAGGTCAGCACAGCTGAAAACACTGCAGTAAATTTCCCAGTCAGAGATAATAAGAGAGCTATATATGAGAGCTATTATGTTAGATAACATAGCAAACACAAAGTTAGGTCAGACTGCGCTTTAAATCTAACCATTAGTGGCAGATTTAAAGCACAGTGTAATTATTGGATCACCTGATGTAATAACAACTCCTGTGTGTAATGTCTGAGAGGTTGCAGAATGTTTCTGTGGTTTTGTTCTTTTTGTTAGGTCAGGCAGTTGGATCATCCATATCCCAACATGCGAATGTTTTCATGCAGAATAATCACTTTCCAGGTCATAAGCTTCTTACATGCATGGTTGAGTTTGCAGTTCTGTTAAAGAGTGTTGATGGTGGCTGGAGTTGGATTTTCCAGCTGCAGCTTCCTTCTCCTTTAGACACTCTTGACTTGTGCATAATATTAATTTCAGACTGTGAGGTGTGGTTGAAAACCATAAGCACACCTAGAGAGGCACGTATCGATCTTTCCTGATCTCTGCTGTTTGTGAGGCTTTGACCTCCTGCTGCCGATTTTAACCAATTCAATTATTCTCTAAAAAGAACAGTTAGTAACTTTTAAAGAATTACTTTTTTGGCTTTCCTGCCATGAGCTGCCATAACTAGGAGCATCTCAATGCGCCATGTGAGAGAGAGCAGTTGCTTTAAAGCAGGGTTTTAGTATTATTTTAAATCAAAAGAAGAAGAAGAAGTATCCTTTGTTGTCCCACAGTGGAAAAATCCAGGTGTAACAGCAGAAAAGAGACAGTGCATTGACTCATGTGGATTCACACAAATATTAAAGTATTTAAATATATAAAAACAGCATTAAGAATGATATATTGTCCAGTAAGGGTCAGATTGTGATATTAAATACTGTACAGTTATCAAAAATGTAATCCTCAGATTCAAGGAATGAGCAACAAAATAGGATTTTTTTTTCACAAATGTGCAAAATATGCATTTCTGCATTAGAGACATCAGTACATGATAATATATGTAATGTATGATATAAAACCGGAGATTTTCAATACCAGCAGAAATAGTTTTACTTTTTATGGTTGTACAATTGTCAAAAAAAATGCCCTTCCTCCAATGTTTTAAAAAACATTTCAGCTTTTGTGGTGTGGTTTTAACTGTGGAAAAAACCATTTAAAAGGAAATGCAAAAAAAAATAAAAACATACCAAGTCTTCTATGCATCAACAAGATTATAAAGAAAATATATACATTTGAATCTTCTCTCAGTAACAACCCCTATACAAAAGCATGTTTTAGTATAACTGGGCTCTGCTAAAACATTAATGTTTCTCTTGGGTTACAGCTTTTACTTTCCAGCAGCTACATGTTGTTGAAAAGTAAAGGATGTCTTTCAATGTTTGGGAACGTATAGCTCTAAATCTACAGATCAGTTTTTTGTGTTTTAAGTTCTCTAGCTTTGGTGTAAGCAGAAGTTTTGAGCGGCCAACCTGTGGGTGGCCTTTTGCTTTTGGATGAGCAGATTAGATGCACTGAGCTATTATCGTTTCCATCATGCCTGATTGACTGACAGCTCCATCATTTTATCTGTAAAGCAGACAGAGAACCAGAAGAACTGGATACTTTCAGAAATTCGCTCGGTTCGAGTGTCTGTGCGTCTTTCGTATCAAACCTGGTGGCACAGTCTAGAAATCTGCCCCTGTTTTTGTTTGACTGATGGCTATCTGCCGTCACGATTATATCTTCTGATTGCAGATATGAGGCGTGTTTGACTGTTTTGGTGTGGTGAGCGTGCAGTACCTGCTGCCTTTACACCTGAGTTCATTTTGAACGTAAAGCAGATAAATAAACTCCAGCCAAGCTGCTCGTTTGTCAGGTTTTTCAGTTTGTGTTTCTGTATAAATTTCTTCAGCTGTCGATACGGGAAGTGACCCTTTAAATTTGGTTTTGGTATATTGCTGGAATCCAAGTGTGACACATATGTGGTAAATATATACTACACATATTTTTTTCCTTACGTAAAAACTTGTGGATTATACAGACTCAAAATAATCCTATATACTAAAAGAACAACACACTCACAGCAGTAATCAAGCAAAACTATACAAAAAGAATATACATTTTGAATTTAAGATTAAAAAAAAAACCTTTTTCTGTGAATATGTTCTACCCAAAACTCCTCAAGTGGCATAGCTTTCGCTTCACCTGGTTCAAATTCTGTAAATAAATCTTTTGTTAACTACCTGTTAAATACAATTATTGTTTAATCCAAAAATAATCAACAGGTTAGCCCTACAATTTATTGAAATTAAGCAGGAATGGCTGCGCTTTTCACATGTTGATGTTAGAAGTTATTTTTTTGCCGCAGATGCGTTACTTGCTATAAATAATAAAGCTAAAGGAATGCTTTGTTGTTGCATTTTAGGCAATAAAATACCTATTTTCTCATTTTAAAAAGAAATTAAGGTATTTGTTTGCATCTTTAATTTATTTCTAATATTATATATACAGTATTTATATAAAAGACTTGAATGAATTCTTTTTTTATCCAACTAATTGTCAGAAAAAGTCCAGACTTCAGAGATGTGTCTCCTAAAATAATAAACGGTGATAAAGACGGCGACTCAGAATAATTGACATCTTAAACATTCCAGCTGAACACTTTTCCACTGTCATATTCACACGTTGAACTTTCATCTTAATTAAAGTTTATGCTGAGTGATACTGAACCCAAAGCAGCTCATCTGTTCCCATTTCACTTCCTATTTGCAACATGCATGCTGGTAACCCTGCTGACTTTATTTTCTTTCTCAGATTCTGACAGATCGCTGACTCTTTGTTAATGACTCTTCTTCGTTAATGGGAACTTTAATAAATTTCCCTCATGTTGTCATCACTTGTTCAAAAGCTTGACCTACTTTGGAGTTTAAAACCTAAAGCCGGGGTCAAATTGCAGTTGAACAAACTGAATGTTTTTGACGTCTTTCCAACAGCTTGTCCACGAAAGGGGGGAAAAAAACATGTGACAAGTATTAGGAATAATAAGCCCACTCTGTGCTGCTGAGTGGTTTTCCTGTTTCCAATCATAAACTGGCTGCTCTGTTATCTGTACCACAGATTTACCAAGAAGAACATGTCTACTTGTCTTAAATGTTTTTTAGAACATCTGGATTCTCTTGATCATTTTTGTTTTGCACAGACCACAAATTTCCCTCGCTTACAAGAGAGACAAATTCAACTGTTTAGAGACATATCGTTAAAACTCCAGGAAGTCATGGGCCGTTTTTGAGGAATAATAAAGTAGTCAACTCCATATACTGACCAGCAGTTGTCAGATTGTCTCCCAGTTTTGCTTTTTTTAAACTGATTTAACCTTTATTTAACCAGGTGAGTTATTAAGAACGGAATATTATTAACAATGTTGACCAAACAGGAGGGAAGAACAAATAGGAAGATAAAGCAGCACACTTTTACACTTCAACATTAGTAAAGCTGTTGAGGCCATAAAGCAATAAAATCAAATACTGAGACAAATTCATAAGATAAAATTGACATTTTAGCTGAAACATGTACAGGTTTGAGGCAGAAGAAAATCTTTACCAGTTTTTATTGATACAAAGGTGCTTGGCTTAATGCTTTTTGTACTTTATTCCAGTCTTTTGGTTACCTAGCAACAACCTGTTGAGTAACTTGCACAGCAGCATGCATGCTAGTAACCCTGCTGAGGTTTCACCTCTGTTCTTCATAACTGCATACAAATTAGAGTGAAAACTATGGATAAAACTCTACCAGTTTGGCAGTACTTCAGAAATTTAAAACAACAACAAAAAAATCAATAATATTGATATCAACTGACATGAAATGCTTATATCCTGACATGTTTTTCAGCCTTTTCGTCCAATCGTATCCTGAAGTTATACCGATATATTTTTGCTGAATAAATGCTTCAGTTGAGTTGAGTCCTGTCTCTGGCTGTTCTTTTACTGAAACACTAATAATGAAAAAAGCATTGGTTTTTCTTCATCTCTCAACTATTTAAGGAATCTGTCACATTTCTACTTCTAGATATGGGCTCACACACAGCAGGTTCTTAACAAGATAGTTCCCCTTCAGTGTTGCTGATGTGTGTTATTGCACACTGAAGGGATAAGTTCCACTTTTGTAGCTCTTTCAGTCAGTTAAGGTAGAAAACAGCATTTTATTTATTTTTTTGCCACTTCAGAGGATTACTCTTCTTAAGTACACAGTAAGAGTCATTGCAATATTGGATTTTTGATGTCATGTAGCTGCACACAGACATCAACGTAGGAAGTGTCAGAGTGAGGTTAAAGTGATAAAACTTGAACCTTTGTTATTGACGCTGGTCTGTAAAGCAGATGGCATTCCTTTGACAAAAATATGCTTAAATCATTTTCGACATACATCATTTCTGGATGGATTCTCTACGACTGGATCTGGTTTACCTGTTTGAATTGTCACATTGATGTGTTTGTTTGGTGAGGAAACCCGGTATCCAGTATGTGGATGATTTATTGTTAGCAGCTTCAAATCATGATCCAATGTTGGATTTTTGCAATTTTGGAAACAGCATGCAATGTCTGTGTTGGGATTTTTTTTGTGTTTGAGCAGGCTGCAACTTGTACACAACTGTAAGAAGGAAGGCAAAACCTGAATTGTTATAAATTTTTTGTTCATTCGTATTCAGTCTTAACAAGTACAACATGCATATTTTCAAATTTGAATTCATTCATTTATTTATTTATTTATAAAGCACTTTATAAACCAAAGGCAACCAAAATGCTGTACAGGTTAATAAGAAAATACAAAGTTCACAATTGCGTGCTACTTTTGTTGCTCTATCTCATCAAACACCAATAACACACGCTGACATTTGTTATATGTGATGAAATGTAGGAAGGCTCAAGAAGTATACACACTTTCCTTAGGCTCAACAGAGGAGTTTAGGTACAGAAACAGAAAAAAAACATGGATATTACCCATATGGGGAAAAAAATAGAAAAAACATAAAAAATAAGCCTTATGTTGTCTTCAATATAAGAATTATATACATCTTTTCCATATGGGTAAATACATTTCCATAAATAGTATATTTATTTGAGATATTTTAATTTTTAGCAAGACTTTGTGTCTATGTTTAATAAACATTTAGCTAACCAGTACTTTTGATTTGAAGTAGTTTCTCTGTATTTCTCTTTAAATCCTGTTAGGATGACATATGAGTCTTTTGTTAAAATAGATTTTGTTTCTGAAAATCCAAAAATGTAAACATATATTTCTTTTGCCCCAGCAGAGCACACAGGCCTGTTCTCCTCAGTGACCCACTATGGCTCCACAGAAAACTTCAATGACCATCAAGCAAACAGCAACGACAGCAACCACAACAAGCAGAACTTTCCCACGGCGGCAGCAGGTCACTGGGTCGCTGCCGATCAAGAGGAGGAGGCCATTCGCAGGAAGCTGAAGTACTTCTTCATGAGTCCGTGTGATAAATATCACGCCAAAGGACGCAAACCCTTCAAGCTGGTCCTGCAGGTGCTGAAGATATTTATTGTCACCGCTCAGGTACATCAAAAATTTTCTCCGTTTACGTCTCTACTCTGTTTTGCAGCAGGTTTTTTAATCATCATCAAGTTTTTTTAAACTGGCAAATGGAGAGGGCACACTATGGGCCATGTGCAGCAGTTAGGAAGACATCCTGAGACATTATGAAGTGCTTAAACTATGAGACTCTAAGTGTTATTTTCTTTGTAACGCAGCCGTAAAAAATATTTCCTCCCTTTCAGACTTTTTTTGTATGTGTTTTCCTTTTACATGTGAATAATTTAGATTATAAAGATAATATTAGACAAATGTAACCTGAACAAATTCAAAAAGCAGTTGTCATATTATTGTTTCAGTTTTCAAACCAAGCTGGCACTTCTTGGTTTGTCACTATTATTATTGTTAGGGGTGCACCGATTGCAGATTTTTGGCCAATTTCCTGTCTTTCACTCAAACCTCTCTCATGGGAGAACGGAAGAGAACAGAGGTTGATTTTTAGGCTTTTGCTCAGGCAGATAAGATTGGTAAATAAGATCGGCTTCATATATAAAGTGTTCTGGTCCATTAACATTAGTTCAGATAATTTAAAAGATTGTTTTAGTTTAGCCTCTCCTGATTCTAACATCTGCTTTCTCTCTGTCCTTTTCTTCAACTTTTTAACCTTCTTCTCTGCAGTTAGCCGTGTTTGGCATCAGTAACCAGGTGGCCGTCACCTTCAAGGAGGAGAACACAATGACTTTCAAGCACCTCTTCCTCAAAGACTACAATCAGTCCTCAGATGACTCCTTCGCTGTTTACACCCAGCAGGACGTCTACGACCACATGTTTTATGCGATAGAAAAGGTAAGAGGACGTAAAAGACCATGAAGACCATTTTATTTGACTTTCTTTTTCTGGTTTAAACGGCAAACACTGAATGAAAATATTGCCATCTCCTACTGAACGCTATAAAAAATTGTAGAAGAAGTTTAATTAGACTCGGATGTAATAAATCACAATGATAGATCATTTTTTGCGTCTTTTGATAAATTCAGAATATTTCCTTCCACTTCAGTATCTCACCTTACCGGATAACACAGTGGGGCAATACGCCTACGTCTACGGCGTCGGAGTGAACAGCAGCGCCCTCTCCCTCTGCCAACAGTACTACAAGAAGGGGCAGATTGATCCAGCCAATGATACGTTCAACATAGACCCTCACATTGTCACAGGTAACACAAACTGCACCATGCAGCGTGAGTCGCAAACATACTGATTTATTTTTCTGAGAATTAATAAAGTTTTACTAACCAAATGAAACCTTTTGCTAAACGATCAGTTTTTCAAGGAAATTACACAAGCAGTTCTGTCACCACCTGACTTGGAGAAATATTTGGAAATTCTCTCAGAGAATTATTAGTCTGCTTTTTATTTTAACTATTAAAATTAAAACTAAGACTATACATGTGTGAAGTCTTATCTTGCAACGTGCCTATAAAACAGTGGATCTAAAACTGAAATGCCAGGTTTTATGATGCCTTAAATCAATACTTCAATCGATATTTTAGTTTAATATCAGCATCAAGTCTGCTTGAGTGCAAAAACAAAGCTTTTCTCCAGAATCTGTTGAAAATGACACAAACTGGTTATGTAGGCTGCCAGGAAGTGGCAGGAATTTCTACCAATGCTGCTTGTGCTTTACATGTGGCCAAATAGAATATAATGCATCTTTATGATGTTTATGAACTCAATGATCCTCTCACATTTTTCCTATGGAGCTACAGTCTGGTCTCAGACTACTCAAACTACACTCAAACCTTTAGCAAGTCTATAATTGGGCTTTAAAGGTTTAACATCAAAAGCCAATCAGATTTCATCATTGTCACATTTCCTAATTTTATAAATTATAATCTTTTAAAATTGATTTTTAAGTGTTTAAACGGATATTCACCTACACCATTAAGCGATTGCATTCAGAGACTGCAGGGCAGCAGCAGATCTACTAGAGCGGCTTTAGATGGAAACTGTAAGGTCCTATTTCGAAGAACCACTTTTGCTCAAAGTGCTCTGTCCGTGAGAGGATCTGCAATTTGGAACTCACTTCCTGTTGATTTAAAGTCCATAACCAGTTTTAGTATGTTATAAAAACAAACAAAACTCTGGTTATCTCAAAAACAGAACTGTATCCATTTTTAATGTTTTATGATTCACTGTTTGTAGATGTTGTCAACATTATGTTGTGCAATTTTAAATTATCACTTTGATTTTTAAAGGTACTTTTAAAAAGCCCATCTAGGGACAAGTGCTGCGAATTAGCTGTTGCTATTGCACTACGATGCAAACATGGGACTGCTGTTTTGTTCAGTTTATGTATGTCAATGTGTGTCTGTCCCTATCAAATAAACTTAAATAAATAAAATAATGTTAGAACAAATAATTATTGAAGTTGCTTGTGAACTGACAAGGTCCAGTAGGTTGACTACACAACAGACACATTCAGCTCCATTGTATTTATTCTGACAAAAGAGAACATTAAGCAGCTTCTGTCCCTATACATTAAATAAAATACAATAAATAACCCAAACAAACTACAAAGCAATAGCTCGCAACTAGAAAATTTCTGGAGAAATTTAAGCGAGACCTGCCAAAGTGTGCTTGTTGGTTGGAACCCAGCATTCTGATGCTAAAAATTAGAATCAATGCTAAAGAAAGCTGCAATGTACTCAATAGCATGTGGAGAGTCAAAAGCATGTTGAGTAACATGTACTTACTCCATTCAGCATGTTAAAATTTGTGTATAAGCTAAAATTAGCCAAAATGCTAATATTAGCCTAAATGCTGCCAGTGGCATGTGGGATACAACTAGCATGTTGTCTTACATTGACTTTCTCCATTCAGTGTGCTTAAACATGGCTAATAAATAAACAAAATAGCTAAAAACTTATTTTAGGGAAAAGGATACTGCTAATGTGAGCCATAGCTACATTAGCAATGCTTGTGCTAATGTTAATGCACTGCTTTCTGATTTTTGCTTTTGCAAAAGTAAAAATCAAATGTTTACTTTGTGGCACTTTGTTACCACAAAAACTCTCATCTCTTAACACCAAATTGATTTTTATTTATAAAATATAAGCTATTTTGAAATACTGTTTATCTGCTTAGACACAAGAAATTCACATTTGGTAAATTTTGCAAAAGTAAAAATCGGATGTTTAATTCGTGGCACTCCGTTACCAGAAAACGCGCTCATCTCTTGGCTACAGATTAACAAAAAATATTGTTAATGTTCAAAAAACATAAGTCTTCTTCTGTTATTTTCAAATACTACTTATACTATTCAACAAGAACTATACAGTTGGTGAATTTGGCAAAAAAGTGAAAATGTTTGGGGGTTTTTTGTCATTGGTGGTGAATATATTATAAAACAGACATTCAACACAAAAGTAAAAATCTGAGATTTACTTCGTGGCAGTTCGTTACCAAAAAAAAAAAACCACAAAATCTTTTAACACCAAATTAATTATTGTTTATAAAACATAAACTCTTTTGAAATACTGCGTATCTGCTTAGACACAAGAAATTTACAGTTTGTAAATTTTGCAAAAGTAAAAAATCTGATGTTTTACTTTGTGGCACTTGGCTACCAGAAAACGTGGTCATCTCTTAGCAACAGATTAACAACAAATATTGTTATTGTTCAAAAAACATAAGATTTCTTATGCTCTTTTGAAATATTACTTATCTTATACTATTTAATAAGAATATCACAGTTGGTGAATTTTGCACAAAAGTGAAAATGTTTGTTTTTTTTGTCATTGGTGGTGAATATATTATAATAAATGATTTGTTCATCCGGTTGGCGTCGGGCAGAAGATTCCGTAGCATCCGTAGCAGAACAGCCAGACTCAGAAATAGTTGTCTCCCACTGACCGTCAGATTGCTCAACAATCCCATCACCAAGACTGTCTGAGACCGCTTGAAAATACTAAGTTATATATATTTAGCAATTGTTCAGAAAACGAGATATTTTCCACCTGTTGCTCATTGTTATCTCGTCTCACCCAGGTCCGTTAATGTCGTGTGTAAAAGTGAAACCACAAATATAACAGTCACTCTTCAACTTCACAATCATCCAGAATCTTATCCAAACAATCAAGTGCATTAAATCACATCAACAGCTCATCATAATTATCAGAAAACCAAAGCCACAAAGAAGAAATTAATTACCTTAGAAAAATACAAAAATACGAAGACGCGTCTCCGGAGAGCGCTGTGCAGTCACACCCCAGCGATCTGACTACCTGTTTAGCTCAATTACTTTTACATCAAGGCGTGTTTCTACTGTCTGATGCGTTCTAACATACAGTTTAGAGGTGGACTCAAACAGCCAGTAATGACGTGTTGCTGTTTGCACACCAGAGACCATGCAGGTGTTGCCAAGGGATGAATCTATCCGCTGTCTAAACTGTCCTCCCTGCGCACTTTCCCAGGGCACGAACAATAGATGTATTCATTTCATACAGAAACATTTTACTCAAGAAAGCCAAAGTTTATCAGCTATCCGTGTTTTTCATTCCTTCAAAGAGTTCTTCTGACTTCTCCTCTGACCCAGGGCATCAAACAGCAGATTTTGTCTATAAAAATCATATAATATCCTCAAACTCTGATAAAACAGACATGAGCAGTTTCAATACCAAAACATCTGTTACACTCAATATTTTCTGATTAGTTTTCAACTCCTTTGGTTATAATGAACTAAAACATTTTCAAATGAATATATGATTTATACACTCTTAAGAATGTGATCTAATATAAAAAAAACTACTGATTAGACTAGTTTTAATCAAATTGTGCTCATTATATCTAAGAAAAATGTTCTACTGATTAAGTTTTGTATTGATTAAACCATGAGTCTAACTCTAACCTAAACTGAGGCCTACTCAAAACAGTCATGATCCGTCTAATATTTCAACATGCGCTAAAGTTAATAATCATTAAAACTAGCATAATTAAACTAATATTTCCAACACAAAATATTATTATTTGTAAATTATGTAATTATAGACACACTTGTGTTTTTGTGTGTCCTCCGGTGGCCAAGCGATGACATTTCATTGCCAATTTCACTTATGTTTCTTTGTGCAATGACAATAAAATAAGTCTGAGTCTATTATAAAACATACATTCAACACAAAAGTATAAAAATCTGATTTATACTTCATGGCCGTTCGTTACCAGAAAAAAACACTCATCTCTTAACAGCAAAAATAACAACAAGTGATGTTATTGTTTATAAAACATAAGCTCTTTTGAATTACTGTTTATCTTCTTAGACACAAAAAATTCACATTTGTTAAATTTTGCAACAGTAAAAATCTGATGTTTACTTCGTGGCACTTGGTTAGCAGAAAACGCGCTCATCTCTTAGCAACAGGTAAACAATGAATATTGTTATTGTTCAAAAAACATAAGATTTCTTCTGGTCTTTTGCAATACTAATTATCTTACACTAATTACTACTTAACAAGAAATGTGCAGGTGGTGAATTTTGCAGAAAAGTGAACATGTTTTTTGTTCATCTATCTTCAGTTAGAATTTGTTTTGATTTGAATTTGGCTAGGGTTTTTTTGCTAATTATGTCGCCATGGTTACTCGGAGAGCCAACAGAAGTAATAGCCCGCGTGCAGAGATCCAGCCACATGTTTTGATATATATTTTGAGGTATAGAGTAATAGGTGCCTTCCTATGCTTTGCTTCGAAGTTTCTGACTTCCTCATAAAATGAGTCAGAAATGACCAGGAAGTGACATCACATCTTGCATGTACAAGCATGTGAAACATTTACTTAAGATTTAACTGAATCATTAAACATTTTATTGTTATTTTAGTGTCCTTCCCTGCTTGCTGTCTTGTTTTCAGACTGCATTGGCGTGAATCCTCTGTCTGTCCCCAACAATCTGCTCACCAGCAGCTACAAGAACTTCACACTCAAGTTCCACAAGTAAGGATTCATTTTTCTCATTGCTTCTGCCGACTTTATCAAAGTTATCTTTGGATTTCTGTATCTGATGGTGACATTCACCAAGTCATTTATCTGGCCTGCACAAACACCTCACACTGCAAGTTATAAGATGTATTTAGTAACAGTGACTCAACAGCGGTTGGTGTAAACACACAGCGGTCTGAATAACTTTTACTTCATGCATGTTTTGAGACAATTCTTGTTTTGCCTAGTAATGTGAATATTTGTTGTTGTTTTTTTAAGGTTGATTAATGTAACCATACAGTTCCAACTGAAGGCCATCAACATACAAACTATCATCAACAACGAGATCCCAGACTGCTACAATTTTCACATTACAGTAAGTTTGCACTGGAAACAAACAAGCATTTTTAATTCAAAGGTAACTAGAGGAGTAACACAAAGACTATTTGAAAAGAAAAAAGACAAATCACTTTTCTAAGTAGTTTTAGGCATTAAGACATGTCAAATAATACATTAAAGTGAATAAAAATAAGGATAAAAATTATTATTTTGGAGTTTGTCATGAGACGAGGCCACTTTTCAAAAGGCATGCTGTTTCTATGTGGATAGAAATAACATAGAGACAGGCAGATATTTTTTACTGTGAAGATGACACTTGTTGAGTTTACATAAAAGCATTGATGTAAGACCAGAAATGTGTTTCTATTCTTCAATGATCAGCAAAACAAAATGGTAAGTTTACAAAATATTTTACCATTGTGATGTTCAGTTTTTTGGTCACTTATTGTTTTTTCAACTTAAAAACAACAAAACTGGACAAATAGCTGTCTATGGAAACTGCAGATTACTATATTCATCATTATTCTAGTCCTCATTTTTTTCATATTCTTGTCTTCATTTAAGGTATTACAGAAGCCAAATTTTCCAATTTTCCCCACAGTTGTGCTTCTTGTAGCTTCAGTATGTGGGTTAATTTTTCCATGAAAAAATATTTCTTTGACAATTGTCATCCATTGAGATTTTGTTTGCTTTGTTTCCTTTTTACAGGGCCTGAATACTTTCTTTGCTGCCACCAGTAGCAAAGAAAGTATTCATCACCAGTGGTCGTAGTACTTTCTTAAATATTATTTCCCAACATATTATAAGTTTTTGACATTTCCAAAAGATTTAGTCATTGTGGTGTTAATTTTACTGAACTGCTAACAAATATTTTCCTGTGCTTTTGAAGCAGTTCTGATCTTTAATGACGCTAAAACAATGATCCAGTTTATCCTGGTTTAAAGGTAACATCATGATGCAAAAGAAGAGTCACAAACTAGATTTCAAGAAGCAAATCAAAAACAGATCAAATCTCCTGGCTGGAAATAATGTATTTATGATAAACCAGGTAAAACATAAGCTTTTACTGGTAAATAAAGGAAATCATAGTCACAAGTTGCTGAAATGTTTCATAGTAAAGAGAGCTCGCTTTATTAGGAGTAGAAATCTGTTGAATTTCCTGTGATATTGTTAGCCATAAAGTTGGTGTAATATAATAAGATTTACATATTGCTGATTCTTCCTTTCAGATAGTGATGGACAATAAGGCTCACAGTGGAAAAGTGAAGATCTGGTTAGAAAACCAGGCGATGATAAGAGAATGTAAAGACCCAAGTGTCTCTGGACATGGTAAGTCACTAAGCCTCTCATTTCTGATCATTTCATATGTGCAATTGCTTCTTTGAAAGAGAATATTTACTGATTTCAGCTAGAAATAAACAAAGATTTTGGCCAATATTTGTTTTTTTAAAGCTTTGACCTGCTTACTTCAGTTTTGGCAGATTCCAGTTCCTCTTTAAGAACTGTTGGATCTTTTATCCGACATTCTCGCTGAACAAAATAAGAACACAGAGGGAGACGGTTAAATTTTCCAATGCAATCTTAGAATTGAACGGAGAACTCTGCCTTTCGACATCTCTTGTCTCTGTCTACAGGCCAGTTCTGTCGTGCTTCTCTGTCTTTGCATATTTATTACATGGAGGCGTAGCTTAATTACAAATCATTTGCATAGAGGAGTGTCAAACCGAATACAGCTATCACATTTCAGTCAGTTACAAAAACACAGTTGTTGGTTATCTCTCAGGCCATAAAACTTCACTCCCGAGGTCCTCTCTGGGTCATATTAAAACAAAAGTTTCTCGGTGACTTCATGTCTTTGATCCAGTCTTCTGTAAGGTGTCAACTGCTCCTGCTGTAAGGACAGCTATGTCCCCTGCTGGGTCATAAACGACTGACCCGTTCTTCCTGCTTCTCCAGAGACAATACAAACATGCATCCCAATACAAACAAATATCTCTCAATCCTTAATCTTTAATATTTAGATCTGTATTTTCTCTAAAAACCCAACAGTCCACTTCCCATTTTTGGAGTGGCCTCTGGTCCATTTGGTGTTCACATGTGAGACGGAGGTTTGCAGGCAGACCAGAGTTTTTTTGGTTTGTATCAGAGTTTGATTAAATATTCACACCTCCACAAACAAAGCAGACTTTCTAGACAAACGGGCTGGAGTGAGTCTGCTGTGAAAGCACTCTAAATGCATTTATTGAGTTCAAATTGTAACCAGATGGAAAATTACAATGATATGTCTCTCCAAGAAAATCTTTCTAAGATCTATGTAGTTATGTGGAATTATCCAAAGGAAAAATAAACTCCAAGTTTTTAACTTGACCAGTTCAAATCAAAAAGGGTGTTTGGTTGTAATGTTCCACAAAAGAAAACAGAAAATATGTGATTTGAAATAAAATGTAGATCTTTGGTGAAAATTAAACTCAAAAATAACAGACACGCCTCACTGGAAGACAGAATGAATCATGTGTATTATAATGATGTGTTTGTGTGAAGCCTGTAGTGCAGGTTAGTTTTGTCCTCTTTCCTCTCCTGTGCCATCATTTCCACTTGCTCTCAGTTGATTATTTTTGTATGGAAACCTGCATGATGCAAACAGCATTGAGAACGTGATATCGTATTTTGGATGTAATTCACAGAAATATGGCAATTTCACAAATAAATAAATGTATAATACCTTATTTAAATGTCAGCACAGAGGTTTTGTTTGTGTGATAGAGTTATTTTATCAGATTGCTTCTGGTTTCAGAAGCAGGAAGATGTGCGAACACAGCTTTGGACACATTTAGCAAACAAGTATCTTCAAACGGCATGTGAATGTTTTATTGAGGCATGTTTGTATGTACTGCATCATCATTTCTGGAGACTTAGTTTTTGTCTGGTAAGTAGCTCCTCTCTTTCCTCCATGAGACAAACTGTACATCAACAACAGATTCAAATATATTAAGCATTCTCACTTTATCTACTTTTCATGTCCCAGTAAGTGTGTTCTTGGCTGAAATGCCAGTTTTTTTAGGCTGGACCTACTTTTTGCTGTATATCTTGGGATTCAAAAATTCCAATTGAGTGCTTGTTGGCTCCAGACCACACTTCCATTTCATTAAACTTTAATCACAGTGTCTGGGATTCCTCCCCGATGTTCTGAAGTCCCTGCTCAGGGCATTCCTGAAAATACAAGCAACCACTCGCCAAAATGGAGTGTCATCCCCGAAGATCCTGATATTCCAGCCAGCATACAGAGTATCACCTCGTTGTGTGGAGGATTGTTTATTTACCTTGACAGAAGAAAGGCCCTTCCATAGAATTGCCTCAAGGGTTTGAGGGTCAAAGAAACAAACCAGCACTAAGTGAGCAGATACAAAAATTCGCTACCCCTAACATTTGCTTGTTCTGCATAACATTTTCTTTTCTTTTAATCACCCATTCTCTCTCTTTCAAATTGCCTTTTTCCTCTTTAACATGTCCTCCTCCTCTTTTCTGTGGCCTTGCTGAATTCTCTAAACCTCCATCACCATCTGTGGTATAATAATAATGGCACACCGGTGGGAGTCGGGCAGTTGTCTCCCTGGCAGTAATAAACAAGGTGAATGCCGCGGCACGCTTTCAGAGAGGGAGAAAATTAAACAGATAAGGAGACTCACATGGAGACTAGAATTTGCCTCTTTCAGTGAGTGAATTCTCCAAGATGCGGAGCACTCGGCGTGCCCAGGAATGCCAAACAGAATCTGGGGAGAGCAGATGACAGACGTGACAAATTTAGAACGGTAAACAAGCAGTGAAAGTGTTCTTCTATTTTAGATGAGGAGGCTGGGAGGAGATGAGCGTTAGTGGCGGTGGTCGAACATTAGCCTGTCGCTGTGCGCTGATTTAATTAGCTCATAATGAATCCTTGTTGATCTCTTGGCAGCTCAGTGAAGGTGTTATGTAAAGACCACTTCCTGAACAGCAAATCGGAAACTCAGACGTATGGAAGACATTTTCAACATTAGTGCAGTGCTTTGCCATTTTGTACTTTAGCAGTTGATCTGAACTGATCCAGAAAAACATCTGTTTTCATGCCTGACAGTCCAGTAGACTTGATTCAATAGAGGATCTAAATTGCAACATTTGTTCCATTTTCAGCTGCTGTGGTTCACTTTCACCCCACTGTGTAAAACCAACCAAACCCTCTGAAAAATCTGGTCACCCTCTCACATGTGTTGACGCAGAACCAAGAACCATTGAACAGGATACCTGTGAGGCAAAAACGAGCGTTGTCCAACTGACTGCCAATAACTTTGCACTTAGACACAAAAAAGTCTTTTCAAGCTAAGTAGCTAGTTAGCGCCTCAAGTTGTAGGCGCAACAAAGATGCAATATCTATGCATGACTCAAACGGAAAAGTCCTGCAAGAAAAAAAACTACATATACCAGATTAAATAGTCCTTCCTGGTGAACCTACTTAAGCAAATTTTTATGAATTTAAGCCATTTTAAGGCATTCATTTTACACATGAATTCTGGAGTTTTTAAGGTTGTGTGGACACCTTGACTGAAGGAGACGACACACAAACCTGGAGTTGGTTTAGCATCACTCATTAACCTGAATCCACAATCAGGAACTAAAACAATCAATTACCACTTTTAAGCCTTTTGTACATTTTATAGGATATCTAAAAAAGTTATAGAAAGTGACATACAAGACACAAACATTTTGATAGATCAATTAAAATACTCCAAGGAAACATTAGCTGCTCAAGTTAACATTAGCATTTTTGCTATTGGTGGCTAACAAGAGGCTTATTTTATAGTTCTTTAGTTACTCTGAATTGCATTTACCGTAATTTCCGGACTATAAGACGCGACTTTTGTCACCCGCTTTCAACCCTGCGGCTTATACAATGATGTGGCTTATTTATGCATTTTTTTCTAACGGCCGCCAGGGGGAGCTCGAGCAGAAAAGGTAAGAGTGAGACAGGGGGAATATATGTGTAGAGGAAGACACAAGTTTAATGTAACTTAACACGTCTCAGTGCTCAGGAGGAAGATGAAGAAGGCTCTTACCGGTATGTTTTTTTTTAACCAGCCCTGTTAGTGCTGTGCTACTACCGTGTTGCTGCTGTGTTACTGCCGCGTCACAGACACTGTTTGGAAAGAAAAGCTAAGGTATATTACTAAAACTTTGAAAACTCTTTCTGTGTACCATCTGTATGTAGGCACATGCGGCTTATAGACAGGTGCGGCTTATGTATGTACAAAATGGTTTTTCCTTTACGTGTGTGTTGGGTGCGGCTTATAATCAGGTGCGCTCTGTAGTCCGGAAAATACGGTATGTTAGAATAATAAGACTGCACAGTTAACCTGTAGTTAACCCTACAGGTTAACTAAACTTCCCCTAAATCACTGAAAATTTCAAACAAATAAGCAACAAAATATCATTTTCACCTTCACACTCACCGGTTTCTGAATTTGATTGACCGCAGCTAGATCCTACGCCCAGACATGTGAAGGAGAAATAAAGTAAACAAACTTGACATGTGTTAAGGCCGCACCGTAAACAGTGGCTCGTTAGCTGTGGGAAGGAACATAAAACATAAACCGAGCCATTGAGAGAAAGTGTCCAAGCTTGTAATTGAGATCAGAAGAATTAGGAAAAAAAGTTCTGAGAAGATTTTTCACTGTTGCTTTTATCTGTCTGAATCTCAGCAACATGACCACTTACGTACAAACAGACCATTTCAAACCAAATCCATTCACTTTATTCAATTCTTTAAACCAAATAAGCTTTTTTTATTCAAATACCTTAGCCATAATCATAAATGTATGCACATCAAATGTAATATTATTTTTCATGCTTTGAATCTGTACCAGAACAATGGTAGCTAACATTAAGTTGTGCTGATTGTGTTGTCAATGTGCCACTTTTTATCTGATTTGGTAAAAAAAAAATACTTGTACGCTAAACCAAGAGCTGGGGTCATGATCCTCTTATATTTTTATTTTGTTGATGAGAAACTATAAAGTTTGGGAACCACTGCCATTAAGTGAAAAAACCCTGATTAAAAGTTTAAACAAACTTTTAAACAAGGACTGATTTTTCTAAAATGCACAGAGGGCGAGAGTTTTTGAAGTTAGCAGGTCATCACAACAACATTTTACATATTTACTAAGAGTATTATTTAAATCTTTAGTAGAGGTGACAGTAATTTGGGGGGATGATGTATCCCTATGCATTGACTTCATGTAAACCCAGTGAGAAGGAAATAAAATGCTTTCAGTTTATTTTTAAGTGGAACTGACTCATTTTAAATCAGCAATACTTAACAGGAAATACATGTAATTAAAGCAAAGAAATGATGAACAGATTATTTGACACTTAACTAAAAAGTTCTCCATTTGTTCATTCTGCCTTTAACATTGGGGATGAAGAGGTAGCAAACTGGGAAAACCGAGTGACTGGCAGCTCATTGCTTGGTTCCAGTGAGCATGTCTGAGTGACAAGTAGCCCATCACTCCATGCATAGGTGTGTGTGAAAGAGTGTGTATGGCCCTGTAAATTCCTGTTGTGGGACAGCGAGTGTCTCGCTGTGTCTCAGGGTTAATATAGGGTTAACGACATGCAACGATATCCTATCATACGCCTGCTTGACTCCTAAAGAGCCACATTCACTCTGAGCTCCTCTCGGGGTGTGTGTGCGTGTGTGTGTGTGGCTTCCTTTCAGCTGGTTTCTCGCGTCTTTTACTGTCTCCTCCGACAGCATCCTCATCAGCTCTCGCGCCTTTCTTCTCCAACACGTCTGTTTCCCTCTGCTGCATGTGTCATTTTCCCTTCCTCACTCCTGGCCTTCCTCCAACTCATTCACAGCATCCTTCGTCTTCACTCCCCTCCTTTTTCTCCCTCTCTGACTGTTTTGGTCTCTCCGTGGCCCTCGGGGGTTACCTACCTCACTGCTCAGCTTGCTGCATGTTTAGACACCTACAATTGGCTTAATAAACCCAGGCTGTGTGTGGGTGTGTGTGTGTGTGTGTGTAGTCTGGGTTATAGTCTCAGGCAGTGTGTTCAGGGCTTAGATCAGTGTCAGGACTTAAGGAAGGCAGTTTGTGGGTGTCTGTTTTGTGAGCCAGAGTGTGTTGTCTCAGGTTGTAAAGGGGCCCGCATAAGCCTGAGGGTTTAAGGGGGTTCCCCATGTGTCTGGGTGTGTGCGGGTGGGTGTGTGTGTGTGTGCAATCTGCAGGGTTAAGAGGGGTCACAGCTTGAGGTGGAGATGATGGGAAAGAGGAAAGGATGGAGGACTGGTAGAACGAGGAGGTGATGGTGATGAGGCAGCATTTACAGGGGAAAGAGGAGGAGGAGGGAGAGGAGGAGGAGGAGGTTCATAGAAGCAGACACAGGAGAGGAGAAGAGGAGGAGGAGGAGCAGATCAAGATTTGTTTCAGGGGATAAGAGCCTCCGTCTGGGGAGCCCTGTCAATCAAAGAGCAGGGGGTAGGGGAGGTGGGGGTGCTGTCAATCAACTGGAGGAGGAGGGTGAGAGGTAGGGTAAGCGGGGGAGGAGGGGAGGTGAGTAGACAGAGGGAGCGAATGGGATCTTCTAAACGATCTCTTCATCTTTTCTTCCTTTGTCTTCCTCACTACCTCTTTTCTGGCTTGTCCCAGTTACTAAAATATCTCTGCCAGCCTGGTACGTCACTGTTACTGTTCGCTCTACTGTCACTGTCTGACACACACACACACACACACACACCCACACACACACACATGTCTAAAATAGAACGTGAGATAATTTTCCTCCTTTCTTGACCTGTTCTCATTGCTCCTTTACTGTGTTGCCCTCTTTTCTATCACACCTTCCACCCTCCTAAATATAGATTTGCTTTGCTTCACTTTATATGACCGCAGTTCTTTGATTTTATGTGTTATATTGTACAAAACAGAACAAATAATTTGCAATTTAACATGCCTACTTGATAAAACATGTCAAATAAAACTGATTCTCTGAGAAATTGATTTGCACATTTTTTAAATGAAACCAGTGAGGTGGAAAAGGCTCACACTTTGTTACCCCTAAATACAATCCAGCAGAATTGATACAGAAGTCGCCTCATGAATAAGTAGATATGTGTAATGTAATCTCAGTATTAATCCAGCTATAAAACTTCAGGTACTTTACAAGAACCTTGGTGACTATATAAAGACGAGAACCCAGGAAACTGATCAAGAATAATGTTGAGGAGAAGTTGGTGTTGTTTGAAAGCTTTGAACATTCAATCAATCGTTTTTATATTTTATTTGTGAAAAAATTTAATAAATATATAACTTTCTAGGCAACAGGAAAGTTGCTGGTTTGAACTTCCATCATCTTCTTTCCATGCGTTCTTCCTGGGAAAACCCCATAATAAAAAAACATCAATGTAAATTGATCTCTCTAAATCTCTGTAAATTGCCATTAGGTATGATTGTTGTTGTTGAGTTTGGTGCACATTTTCTGTCAAAAGGGATATTTTTTTTTTTTCTCTTTTGCCTAAATTGTCTTTTGGTGAAACATGACTTGGGTCATTATTAGGAACGTCTCCGTAGGAAGGAGACGTTTTGAAAATGGTTGTATGTATTTATCACGGTCCTTCCCACATCCTAATAGTGTAGCTCCATTACATATAACATATTGATTTGTTTGTTCACAGTTTGTTACTTTGCAAAATTAAGTACACTGTTCTATAAATTATAATTTAGCTTTATATCCTTTAAGTACTATATATAAGGAATGATAAACATTGACCTATTTCAATTATGGGACCTTTTTTCTTCCAACATTTTAAAAACTTTGGATTTGAGTTATTTCCAGTGAGTTATACCCATACTTCCTTTCTCACTTGCTTTCTAATGTTTCAGGACCACTTCCTGTGTTGAAGGTCAGTGTTTGCTTAAAGATGAGGCCCGGTGGGAATTATTCATACCAGGGCTATAATGGCAGCCTTCATCTTGGTCAGTTTGGGTGTGTTGGTGTGTGTGACTGTGTGGCAATGTGAGATGGAGAAGAGAAAGAAAGGGATGTTTTATTCATTTATCTCATTTAGCTTCTTCATATGCACCTGTCCCAACAGTTAAAGGCTCAACATTCAGTTCACTTGCTGATTTAGTCTAACTGCCTGTTTTAATGAACACACACACTTTTACAGAACTGTATGGCTTTCTGTTTTTCCTTGTCTGGGTGTCTGTGGTTTTGCTTTTTGTATAAATGCGTTGCCTTTGAGTTATTTATTTTTAAGGTATAAGATGTGCATTTCATTTTTTCCACACTTTTATTCTCACAGCAAATATGTAGTGGCCAGGGTTGTAATCTGATAATATTCAATGATAGAAATGTTTACTATTAGCAGTTATTGATAGAAAAGGTCACTGAGCTGAAAATAGCAAGCCTTTATATATTACATATGTCTTTGTACAATGAGACAGGAAATCTGTTAAAAAACACCCACAGGGTTGAATGAAGAGGGTCCAAACAGATGTATAATGTTGGCCCTGCTACCGCCTCTCCCACACAAACACAGACATAGCCTTTTCCTTTTTCTGTTCTCCTTGTTTCCCCCTCTTTCACCCATCTCATCCTCTCCTTCCTCTGTTTCCTCCTCCTGTGTGCTATGACACACACCCCAAAACACACACACGCACTCACCCCCACACACACATCCTTTGGCCAGGATCATGTTACCCTAATAGCTACAAAACACTAACTGACAGCCTCACATTTTCCCATATGTCTGCTGAATCTGTAGCGATACCACCGTTATTTTAGAGCATTGCACATTGTTAAAAGCTGCAGTTGGACATGAGGTATGATGCACATTTAACCATTTAACTGTTCACAGCTGAAGATTTCTTCATGTTCATGCAGGACATACCATCCCGCATCAGAACGTGAAAACATAGCAGCCTTTAGCGATAGTGGGGAGTCCACCCACTTTGTTTTGGTATCTTTTATTTAAAGTTGCACAACGGAATGAGCTCTGTGCATTTAGCTCTGTACATAAACATTCTCCTTCTGTCCACCTATAAAGCAACATTGTACTTGTGTGATATGCTGCTGAACCACAGCACTTAATGTTTTGCCTCAAACATGAAAAGATGTGAAAAGCTCAGAGCATACATTTTTGTTGCATCAATATCTAGTGACTGTCAAGTTTTTTTTGTTTGTTTTTTTATCTCTGCTTGTGCAAAAATAACTCCTTTCAGCCAGTAATTAATTTCTACAACTTCATTTAAATAAATAATTTGCATTGCTTCATTTATGCATTTTTAGCTATAATATAATTTGTTATATTTGAAAGTGACGTGTCAACATAACGAGAATGTAATGTAAGTAATGTAGAATAAGGAAGTAATAAATAAGTGGTGAAGTAAAAAATAATAGTTAAAAAAAAATGCAATTGGAAAAAAGCAGGTATGTGTGTAAATGCAGCACCTGATGCAATAGAGTTCCATAAAGACATTTTAATCATCATTTAGCTTGCTAGTATTTCTTAAATGTGCAAAACGCTAACAAGAGTCTCACCACCAGTAAAGCCTTGTGCTTCTCTCTCTCTATCTATCAAGAAGATAAGAATCGCTGTTCTACACTCTGGGTGAGATGGCATTTAGTTGACTGCTACATCAACTTTGTCACTAACTACGTTAGCATAGCTTCTTTAAGATTATGACCACAATGATTTAAAATAACTAGTTTATTTTATGTTTGAAATACTAAGCAAGTTAACTTTTGTGCACATCTGCAAGCATCTTCTTGACTTTCTCCCTTATTTATATGGCTATAAAGAGAAACCTGATACACATTTAAAGACCATTCTTCCAAAATTCAGGCTGAACTAAACATTTCTGAGGAGCTGGATGATGGGCGATACTGGCATCAGTGAAATAAGACACATGCATGTAGCTTCTTATCAAATGTTTTTGGCTTACTGCTATGAAATTTCATCCAGATAATGCTAGGGAAAAAATAAACTTAGGATTGATAATATCTGTTTTAGTCTGACAGAAACAAAATATCAAACTTTCAGTATTTTGGTCAGAATACAATCACAATGTTTTTGTGTTTCCTGGGGATTTTATATGATAAACCAACGCAAAGTTATGTATAAATGTTTGTAGAAGGTAAATTATATGACTGCTATGATACCTCTAAATAAAACCAACTGTCACCAGAATTCATCACTCAGCTGGGAGGCAAACTCTAACCAACACCTCAGGAGACTCATAGCTGTAATTTAAGTAAAACTAACACGAAAGATTCACTCAGAGGAGCCAGATACCAATGCATGCTACACTCCTGGTTTAAAATATTGCACAACTTTGTGTTAGTCTTTTATGTAAAATCTAAATAAAATTGCATTTTCTGATTGCAAAGTAAATAAAGTTGAAAAGGTTCATGAGTACCTTTTGTACACTATGAAAGACAAAAAGGCTAAGACTTTTTATGTTGTCAGCTAAGCTATTTAGTTGTTAGCTAAGCTGCTAAGTGAGTGATTTCAGTGATTAATCAACACAATTACAGACAAACTAGGTCACAGAGTGAATATGTAATCAGTTATTAAACTTACCTCAACAAATAGTGAAAAAAGCATTTGGCACATGCATGTGTTCATTAATTTGATGGATCGATAACCTCCTGGTGTGGATTAGGGCTGTAGTCAGTCCTGGAGCCAGTACAGATATCCCTTCTACAATACTCTCTTTACTCCACAGCCATTACACCCTCACGCTTAAACACACTTACATACACTACAGTAGCACAGTGGCTCATTCATGATAGGTGGTTGCCGATGGTGTGTGTGAATATCTTAAGCGCTGTCATTAAAAGGCAAACAGATTTGGCCTACCTGGAAAAACTACGCACACACACACATATGCACGCCGACAGACACGCCAACGAGAGCGTGAGAGGGAATTTTTCCCCATACCGCAAAGTGAGCTGGTGGTTGAGGAGGCCGAGCGAGAGTGTGTTTACTTACTGTACGAAAGTTTGTGCAACTGTAAAGAGGAATTTGTTGCGGAGTGGAGAGGAGAACGGTGGAGTGGGGAGGGGAGGGGAGCGGAGTATAAATGTGCCAGCCATGCATCATTTCATTATTAATAGCCATGTCGGAATAAAAATGCTAACCTTGTCTGTTCCAACGGACTGAGTCTGCAACTGCTACGCTCTCCACAGTGTGCGTGTGTGTGTGTGTTAGTGGTGGTGGGGGGCATTAGTCCGCAGCAGGGTCTCATTTCCCTTTGTTAGAGCTGGTAGGGTGAGCTGGTGAAGTCATTGCAACCTACACAGGTAAAAATATCTGTGTGTGTGTGTGTGTGTGTGTATGTGTTGTGGCAGTGTTTCCTCTGTGGAGCGCACCAGGAAGAAAGCACCAGCGTCCTACAGAGAGGGGCATTGTTATAGACCTCCGAACACACACAACTGCATCACCCCTCCCAGAACGAGCAGCCTGATCTGCACACTGTCTGTGTCGCCACAGCAACATGTAGCACACGCCCAAACAACAACAAACAATTTGGGGAAAAAAAGAGAAAAGAAATCAAAAGCTCTCACTGCTCACTTATGTGTTGCTTTAAAAGAATATTTTTGCTGGATTTTTTTGTCACATTTAAATATTTCAGATCATCGTATAAACTAAAATACTAGAAAAAGGTAACCGGAACAAACATAAAATTGTTTTGAGATGAAGATTTCATTTGTGAAAATAAATTGCACCTTTTGTTTACTAGTGAACTAATTGGGAATAACCATATGTTTTAGGAATCGGAGTTCAATTTTACCTACATTTGATTATTTTAAGACTTGTGGAATCAAGAATTTGCTTAACAATGGAATCTGTCTAACAACATACAGGCTATAAAAGTATAAAAATAGGAAAGTCATTGAGATCTATTTATCTGGAAGTAGAAAAGTCATTTTGAGGTCTTCGGGACATCAGTGACTCACACTGAGAACCAAAATCCACAAGCGCAAAAACAGTGGAGAACCTTCACAGAAGTGGCCGGGCGACAAACATTATTCCAAAAGCACAACAGCAATTCATCCAGGAAGTCAGAAAAGAATCTAAAATCACATTTAGGGCATTGCAGGTCTTCATGGCTTAAACATTTGAAAAAGAAGAAATGAGGCAGTTGCAAGGCTGGAACCACTGCAGACTAAAACAAACACAAAGGACCATTTCACTTTTACCTAAAGACATTTTAAGATTAACGAGAAAATATACTGTGGCACTTTGTTTACATTCACAAACAAAAAACTATCACACCATTTTAAAAAAAACCCTGTCATACCAACAGCCAGTCATGATGGTAGCAGTGTGATGGGCTGGGCTGCTATAGGAACTGGACAACTTCATGATTTCTTCTCTCTAAAGGAAAATCCTCTCCGGTCATCAGTTTGTGACCCGAGGCTCAAGCACACTACTATTCTGCAGGATGTCAATAATCCAAGCGCAACAGGAAGTACATCTCCGAATGGCTGAAAAGCCAATTGAAATGCTGTGTCATGGCTTTAAAAGCCAATCCATGCTTGAAAACCCTTCAACATGGCTGAATTAAAACAATTTGGCAAAGAAAAATGGGTCAAAATTTCTTCACAGCGATTTAACAGACTCATTGGCAGTTATTTAAAACACTTATCTGTTGCCACAAAGGGTGGTACGACCATTAAATTGGATTAAGAGGCCAATTAGTTTTTGTCCATCGGGCCAGATTGGGCTGAATAGCTTTATCTCCTTAAGAAATTATCATTTGAAAACTGCCTTATGTTTTTACACAGCTTATTTTTGTCTGATATTAATTTTTTTGGGATAATATGAAAACTTTAAGTGTGACAAAGAAGCAAAAAATAGAAGAAATCTATAAGGGGGCACATTTTCACATCACTTTATAACACGACATGCATTATGTACCCATGGATATGGTGTTTTGAATAAAAAATAATGGCTATTTGTGTGTATTTTTGTGATGTTGAACTATGCAACACACCCCAAGAGTTAGAGGCAGCAGAACGCAGTATGGTGGAACTGCGGAGGTGTAATCTGTCAGACAGGAAGCCAGCAAGGTCAGAGGTCACCAAGCACTAATCGATTAGCCGTCAGTTAGTGCAGCACCCGAGAGGAGAGCACAGCTGTGGCCAGCTTTCTTACAACATGCATGTGTGTGTTTTAAGCTTAAGTGTTTATGGTTTTAAGCTCGTGTGTGTGTGTTTGTGGGGATGAGTGTGTGTGTGTGTGACTCCGCTCATGTAGGGGTGTGTGGGTGCATGTGTGTTTTCTCTGACGAAGGGTTCCTGTTGAATTTTTTTTTTTCTATTTTTTGTTTTTGGTCTGACCCTTTGAGGTTAAATGCCTCTCTCCCCCTCTTTCTCTCATTCTCCATCTCTTCTTCTATCTTTCTCCGAGCTGAGAAAGCAAGCTAGAAACACTTGAACTTGGGTCACGCTGTGTAGGTGTTAGCCAGCTCAAGTGTCAGACTTGCAGCAATCATCTGGGTGTCTGTTTAAAATAAAAGACAGTTTCAGAAAATTTGCATTTCTTCTTTTTGTGCCCTGTGTCTTTAGAATAAACACATTTGATCTTCTGTGGTTATTTATACTCTCGCTTTTAAAAGAATCTACCCAGAAAGCCATATGGTGACAGCAACATCATCCAATTTCTTCTTGTGTCTCGAGAGAAAGATTTTCAGATAAGAAAGAAAAATATGGTTTTTTGCCCTTATTGATTCTTTAGTGCACATCTAGCAGATTTAATGCTCTAATCTGCCTTTTATAAGAGGACAAAAACCTAAGCCTTGGAAATACCTAATATGTTTTAGTCCTTCAGTCTCAACTTCATTGATAACAACATTAATTGGATAATTATGGAATACAACTTTCTATTCAACTAATGTTCAAAAATCTGTTACTACGGGCATTCAATCAATCTATCAGCCAATTAAACATTTGTTACAATATCTTAAAAAGAGTACAGCTGTAACCAAGTGTCACTTAAATTTCTTCTCAAGTTTCTTCATTAGTAACTTAGATGAACATAAAAGAGACAGAATGAGTGATTATTATTATTACTGATCTTTTTATTGGTTGTAAACACCTCTTCAGGAAATTTTCATACTAGCTTTTAAATCACAGCTGTATCCACACACATTTCTTACTCTTTTCAAATATTTATTTTTAGACTAGAGGTGCACCAATAAAAACCTTTGGCACAGATTTCTTTTCCTGCACTGATTCTATAAGACACAGGAAAATCATTGAAAAAATTTCTATTCTAACCTTACTGATGGAAGAAGTCTGCAACTTCTTTTATATCATAAGACAAAGAACCCTCACACTACGAGAGCGCGGTTGCTGTAAAAATTGTTGCCTGGTA
This sequence comes from Brachyrhaphis roseni, assembly GCA_903066815.1. Classification (NCBI taxonomy): domain Eukaryota; kingdom Metazoa; phylum Chordata; class Actinopteri; order Cyprinodontiformes; family Poeciliidae; genus Brachyrhaphis; species Brachyrhaphis roseni. The sequence continues at coordinate 70,659 of CAEFZY010017780.1, read as the reverse complement.
TTTGAATATAAACAGAATTATTACAGAACTGGTATTTTAAGCTGTCATTGGCATTTTATGTCAGAAGTTAGCAGGGTTAGGATGGACAAAATATCAGTTTCCATGTGTATTTTCTTGAGGTCATAAACTCCTACCTTAAATCTAATATTTCTAAAATAATGACAAATGTTAAAATTTTGCATGTTTCATAGCAGCTTTGCTGTAATTCCCTTCAGCCTTGATGTTGTCTGCTGAAAGTTTTGCTCTTTTGCAATATAAACTGAAAACGTATCTTAACGTCATGGAAAATTTAGTTTCCTTTTAAAATAAGCTTTAATTTAAACCCTTCATTGATAACAAAAGTAGACAATTTTGAGTCTTCTTTACTCAGTAACAGATTACACACTGAAGAGGTTTTTTCCGTATCAGAAAAAGATCAGAGTTTGGCAAATCTAACCAGATGATAACTGGTTCGGGGAGATTAAGTTGAAAATGATCCGATTATGGTTAATAGACTATTTTAGCGCAATTGATTTTAACCAGATTGTGCCAAAACATTTGCTTTTCTTTTGCAATATTGAAAAAAATTATTACAAAGATTGTTAAATATTTAAATGTTTCATTTACTGAACAAACCCAAACAGAAGCATATCATCGATATGAGCATATTGCAGAAACATTGTTTTCATACTGTAAAAAGCAAACAGCTAGACAGTGCTGCTCTCTTTCTGCAATGTGTTTGAACCTTAATGAGATTTGTAGAACTAGAAATTTAAACTATATTAATCTGAGTTGCGTTCAGCATCCAGATTGATAGATGACTGTCCATGTCTGGTATTTGTGTCTCATCCTGTGTCTAATTACGAGACCCCCACAGTCAGCGTGTCTAATGGGAGGCTGGTAGGTGAGACTGGGAGACATGAGAGGATTGGTGTTTGGAAGGTGACCACCTCATTATCAGACTCCATGTTATAATGATTTGTGGTTTATTGAGTCTGTTCATCTGTGTGTGTGCGCGCGTGCGTGTGTGTGTGTTTTAGCATTTCGTATGTGTCTCTCCCTGTAGGCACAGCAGTTTTTGTTGTCTCCCTCCGGGGATTGCAGCTTATGACCTTTCACCTTCCTAACTACACCCAAATCCAAGTGCTTGAAATTCTTCAGACTGGAGACACAGCTCACCTTCCCCCCACATTAAAGCAGACTGATTTTCCTTCATGACTTGTGAGCGATTTTGGAGAAATTGCAAGTAGTAACTGCAGCTGAAAGTCAGATTTATGCCCATCTCTGACAATATGCTCATTTTCTGTGTGTGCAGAGCGGCTGTTAAGTGGTAACAGATAGCCTGAGCGTGCTGCGTGGTGATGCTGTCATTACCGTTGTGCTTCTCCGCTGATGTGCTGCGGCTGATGTCACACGCTCAATTGGCCCCGCAGACAGCCGCCATCACTCAGGCTGTTTACTACACTTTTACTACAGTTATCACTCACTCGTTTGTCGCTGCCGACACTGGAACCACGCGCTGAGATAACACACAAGAAGTCACACACAAACACACACATGGACACAGCGGTGGCTGTCTGGGTGCTTTGTTTCGCCCATCAACACACGGAAACACTCATTTAGGCAGGAGTGTGTGTTTTGAGGAGTTAGAGGAAGAGACGGGGGGGTGAAGGAGGTGGCAAAACTAAACAACTGTGGCATTGTTTTTAGTTTTGGGTTTACTTTATCATGTGTTGTTTTAGATCATGGGTGGCATTTGGAACTGTCTGGATAGTTTTGTGTATTTTGTTAAACATTCGTTTTAGATGCATGAACTGTTGAAACTAAAAAAAGTGTTACACTAAGTAAAGGTTTCTTCTGTTTCTGTTTTTGTGGTTGCAACTTTAATGCTTCAGCTCATCTAGCAAATTGTAGTCAGAAAAAGACAACCGGGGTAAAAACAAAATCAACTTTTAACAGATTATTTAATCAATTAAGGTAAAAAAAAAGTTGCCCAAATCAACACTCTCTACCCTCTGGAGGACTTTCAAGCATAAACATCCTGTTTAGGGTCTGACTGAGGGAGTCCCAAAACCCTAGAAGTGGCTCGATACCGCTTTCCACACAGGTTGATGCCAGTGGTTTGTTTCTCCTTTGTTGTTCAATTTCTTGATGTTACTATTTGAGATTTGTATAGTTTTCTTTTTTACAGCAGTGCATGGAGTGTGTATTTGGACACACATGTTTGCTCTACCGGTGTGTGAGTGTCCATGTGAATGTGGGTAATGTGTCTTATTTTCAGATGATTAACTAACTCTCCTCCTCAGACTGTTCCTTCCAGCCCGGCCCGTGCTTACCCATAAGGCTGGGTGTCAGCTGGGAACGCTTGATTTATGCTGCCTGAATATGTAACGAGAAGTTGTAAATTTGCCTATCCGGGGCTACATGCGCCGCCATTCTTTACCGTTATAATTTAGGCACCACCTTCATGTCTGAGATGCTAATTGGTTAAATTACCAGGTTAGTTCTGGAGATTTATGACTGACTAATGAGAAGAGTGCAGGAGGAAGAGCATCAGGGAAGGAATAACAGCGAGGGAAAGGTGGAGGATATCTGCAGAAAAGAGTTGACAAAGATGATCTGAGCAGGAGGAGAGGAGGAGTCAGATGGTACAGAGGTGGAGGGAAGTGGCAATTTGAATAAGGGTTTTGAATAGCAGGCGAGTTCCTCAGCTTCAGACTGAGAATTTGTAATAACAGAGGCACGATATAGGTATGCAGTTTTCTTTGCAATAATTCAAGTCAAATGTCCATGTAAAGTGGTGTCTGTGCTAAGCGGAGATGATTTGCACAGACACCACTGTTTCGTCATCATGGCTTCTACTATGAACTTTTGTAACTTTGTGTTTGCGGTGGATGCATCATTGTGCAAGTTCCAAAAATCATTTCAAGTATCTCTGCATTTAATTTGGGAAGGGGCACGACGCCATTTTTCACCTCCCATCGCACTGCTCCGCTAGGCCCGTTTCTCTCCCAGGGCTTCATGTAGCTCTGCTTTGACTTTTTCTGTTTGCTTTGCTATTTCAAGTGCAGTTCTACCCTGCAATACAGTGTATTTTAAGACAAATCATGTAAAAATATGTAGCCTTAAGGAGGAAACCTTTGTTTCACAAAGCAATTTTAACTTCAGTCTTAGCACCAATATGAAGCTAACCATCAAAAAGTATAATTTTTACACCAAAGAAGAACTTATAAGGACATCAACTTTTTTCACACAATTTAATGTATGCAGGCTGTGTCAGGTACTCATGAGTAGCAGTGTAGTGGTCGTGGTAAACACATGTTGTCCTTTTTTCTTTAAAAGTTGGACAAAAATATTAAATTTCTCTTACAAAAGGGGGAAATCTTGTATAATGCCATCCATAGAGCTCAAGGCTAGTTTTACTAGCATTTGTAATGAACTTTTTGTTCTAATTTTATCTTTTTTATCAGTTCAGTTGTGTTATAAGTATATGAGAGCAACAGTTTCAAACTAATTGGGAGTTATGACTTGGCTGAAGTTTGCTAAAAACCAACTTGTACAGTGACTTTTGCAAGTCACATCAGCTTGCATTGATCATAATTGTTGAGTAATATGAGAGTGAATTGATTTCTGCACTGGTTGTGTGATGATGGTTTTTCTTTTCTGCTATTATATCATGATCCTAATGAATTTATAGTTTCCGGTCATTGATTGTAGTTATTTTTCTTTTTCTTTTACAAATTGTTTTCATTTAAAAAATGACTTCCTATTTAAAGAATAACTTTTTGAAATCCTCATACTTGGCACTAACTTTGTATTTACAGTCTATTTCACAACAATATTTGTGGTCTAAGGAAGTTTTTTTAAAGCTGGTTTGGTATTTTGATCCTTTACATTGTTCTAGTAAAAATATTGGATGCAATTATAGCCTCGTCACCTCTGTGAAGTCAAAATCAATTTAAGAAAAAGTCACACTGAAAGAATCTGATGCACACCAAAATATACGAGTTTAACTGAAGATTTGACAGTTTAAAAAGATAAGTACAAATTGAGTTATGCTTGATTATCTGAACAAGAATACCATCTGTTATATGATTTATCAGTGATTTATGAAAAGAAAGCAAACATCCCTGAAGATAAAAAGTTTGAGGCTCTGCAGAGGTGACAATGATGGACATACTGAAATAGATTGGGTGGTGGTCTTTGCTGTGTGTGTTTGTTCTTCCATATATTTGGGATCCTGTTTGTGTGCGTTTGCATGTGGTAACACCCTGGGCAGCTCATGAAACAGATGAGATTTCCATCCGAACAGGAAGTGGATCATTGCCACTTCCTGTTCAAAAACATTCAGCCCATGAATACTTTTTCATCTCGCACAAACACCCAGTCACACACAGCTGCTGCAGTGCCTAAAAGCCTGACAACAAGTGTGCATTTAGCATGCTGATTTACAACATTCACAGCTTTTATGTCTGTGTATGTGTAAATGCTGCGCAACATTTCCTATTTCCAGAAACTCAGACAATAGGAGGTGAGTTCATACTGGTGTGTGCAGCTGTTCACTGTCTGGTCTTTTCCCACTCCATCCCCCTCTCCTTTTTTTGTCTTTCTGATCTTTACTCTTTCCTTCTTGATTTGAAGGAAATTTTATTACTTTGTTGTCTCTAAGTAAATATGTATTTCTGCGATATGAATTCTTATTCATTTAACATAAAATGTCACTTTGGAGAATATATATGCAAAGTAAAATATGAATCAGCATCTTAGAGATTTTTTTTAAGGTTCACTTTACAGACAACTGCAGAGCCGACAGAGAGACGAACTCACACACAGGCGGGCAGACAGGGTGTGTGAGATATTGTTGTTGCTTTTTATAATTAGTTCGGGAAGCTTCGACAATCGTCTGTCAGTAAAAAGAGGCGGTATCAATCTCCGTCTGACAATAGCAGGAAAGACAAACACACACACTTCATTCCTCCCTTGTGTATGTGTGTGTGAATGTGTGTTGTACAAGAATACCATAAAAAGTGCTGTATACTTGGGAGACGCTAATGTGCACCTACATTTAAAGAAACTCATTGTCCCAAGAATGCAGTTGTTAGATTTATTTATTTTTACACTCCGTCTTCAGCATAACAGACAACTCTGAAATGTGTGTGTGATTGAATAAACATTTTAATATGCTCACAGAGAAGCCATGCTGCACTTATGCAAACAGGGATTAAAAAGCAGTGTAACAAAATCAACTTCGATGCAGCCTAAGTTAATTTGAATAATTCATGATACTCTGGAAGTAAACAAAAATCTTTTTTAGACATTTTCAGTCTGAACTTAATTACAGAATCACAAAAAGCATGATTGTCTAATATAGTCCTTCACTCACTTCTATGGGGTGCAGAGTTCAGTTTCTCAAAATACAAAAATCCATCTGTCAGTCCATACCTTTTTAAACGAAGACCTAGTAAACTACATCCAGTTATGTAGTTATGGGCCTGATACTAAAATAAACCAAGATTTTAAATACCATAATTTCCAGACTATACTTTGCTACATTTTTTAAAACGGTTTGAACGCTGCAATGCGGGTGTCAAAAGACTGGACTGCTGCATAGTGAAGAGGAAAGCAGAAGCACAAGAGTGAATTTGTCTCGAGACGAGACTGACATTGAGATCAACAACGAAAGAGAGACTGAGGAAGTGTGTGTGAGGCTGTTAAATTTGACTCTTAAGACGACTTTTGTGGTTTTATTGTGCAGGAGAAAGATGACGATAGCAACTACTTACTTTTTTGCCAATACAGGACATGATAATACAGTTTCACAGGCGCTGTTCAGAAACAGCATTTATGCCACGTTTGTGTTATAGATACTTATTTCGTTAAAAGTTTAACAAATATTTCTGTGTTTAAAGTTAGTGGTTGCATCTTATTTTCAGGTGCTCTCAATAATCAGAAAATGACGGTAGTTTACTTGAGTGGCATTGTTCTTCGCTTGCTTGTTGCTCAACCTCACTAACAAGAAAGACAAAGTGTTTGACATCATAAACATGGTCACTCATTTTGTAGAAACTATTTTGATGCTATCCATCACTCCGTTTTAGGAGTTTGCAAGTGACACCAAGCGTGTCTGCTAAGCAGCCAACTGGAGGTTCGACTGGAGCAGAGAACCTGTCTGATTATTAACCTGATATGAGCTTGATATGCTTATGTCACACTATGAAGAGCAGAACAGCAAAAATATTGCTGAACAAAAGAGTCTTGTGAAGCGTTTGATTTAAATGGTTTATATCACTAATTTTGCCCAAGTAAAGTATTGGTATCCATCCATACCAATGTCAAAATCAACACATAAATGTTATAGATAACAGTAGTATGCTTTTAATAATCAATATGTTATTTTAGCTGCAGCAGGACCAACTGATGCATTTCTGTTTCAAATGAGAGTAACTTTATGCATTTATAAAATAACAAAATCTTTACACAATGAAACTGTTATTTCAACTCACAGGTATCAACATATTAAATTATAAAGCTTTTAAACAAATAATACCGTAACATTATAGTGCTGCAAAGATGATTCATAAAATTTCCTTAACATCAGTTTTCTTGCTATTCACACATGGGATGTGCACTGTTAGGCATCTAAATTATTAAACATTTCCACCTTTGCTGTACTACTTTGCATTAATTATATCAATTAGGTGTTCTGTACTTATTTCTGTTACATTATGTAATACACCTGAAGGGTACAGTAATAAATTCTAGGATACATTAGATTAATAAATCCTAAATGCTCTCCAGTTATTTAACCATTAACAGGGAGCAACAAGTGCCTATTAAAGGAAAACAGGAATAAAATAAAGGCTGTTCCAATCACAATTTGATTCCTAAAAAATGTGGATCTTCAGTTGATGACTGATTATTTAACCATCAATTGGTCAACAATGAAGGACATTGCCAAGTTATGCTTTCTCGATGATGATTTAGCATCATGATATGGCTGGACATTGAATGTATTTTCAGCAAATACTTTTTGAACAAACCCTGAACACAATCTTTTGTTGCAGGAGCATAATTCAGTAATTTCTGGGTTTCTGTTTTCCTGGGATCAGAAAATCAGTTCTGTTATTCTTCAAAATGATGAAGAGAAGAAAACATGCTATTCAAGTAAGGTAAATTTGATTTATTCTTCAAAAGCCAGAAAAATGCTACAAAAATAGCTACACCTAAACTTGATGATATCTACAGTTTATAACTGGATCTGTGGCGAACAAGGCTATAATTTCCCCAAGGCTCACTGATAGAAAACTGCTGATAAATGTCTTCTTAACAACAGCTTTCAGGCTTTTGTAGATGTCAATAATCATGGAAGGCACTGAATATAACATGAAAATTCACCTTCTTATGTGCTTGATGCAAAAATTGTCCTGTATCTTCTTTGCATTTATGTCAGCAATAGAAGTGAACACACACAGAAAAAGGCCTATCTCCTTAAAGAACAAATTACTAACTCTGCTGTACTAAACTACTGTTACTTTATGGGGGTTTTTTTACTCACAGCTGAGTGTGTGTTGCTTATCCTATAGCTTGATTTATGTTAATAGAAAGGGGAGGGAGAGTCTTTGGTTATTCATAAAGTTCTTTGTGTTTTCTTTATCAAAACCAGGCGGACACGTTAGTCAGAGATGAAAAATGTGAAAACCATTTAACCTCAACAATGCTGTTTATTCATTCAACTAAAGGTGATAATAGATGCATTGAATCTGTTGCTTGGTACTCTTCATCGAGTCCAATTTTCTGTCTCCCACCAGAGCAGTGCTCCAGTATTTAGTCAATAAAACTGTGAGTGTGTTTTTTAAGAAGTGCTTGACAGAAATCCCACGCTGTGTTTACGACTGCTCTTGCCCAGGAGGAGAAAATCAGAGCCAGCCCAGAAAGAAACCTGTGAACCGATCCAAGAAGCTGCAAAACTCACACGAAAACGTACGGAAGTGAAGACACTTTCATCTTCCTCATTTCTAGAACATACATTCACTCGCTCCATCAAATTTCATTTGTCTTCCTCTTTTTCGCAGCCTGAGTCATCTTTTCACTGTTGATGTTTCTTCCTACCTGGAGAAGAAAGTCTCTCCTCCTTTTTTGCCTCCTTTCCCCTTTTTGTGACCTTGCAACAATCAAAATAGATTCTTGTGTTTTGTTGTGATTTCATGTGACAGTTGCAACATGTAGTTCTGGAACTTGACTTTTTAGCCCTTCAGAGTTACTATTTACAACTTTGGCCTAAAATGATACAGAGTTTACCATGTTTTTAAATGTAAAGATTATTTAAAAAGGGTATTTTTGCACAAAATTTCCACAACAAATAATACAAAGATTTTTTGTTGTTGCTGTTAAAGTTGTTGTTAAGCATCCATTCTCTTAATGTAATCCTTTCATGTTTTTCTTTGTTCTAATATCTAATTTTGAAACAGTAGAACAATTGTAGTTAATTTAATCATAAAACAAACAATTTTATAGTAGTTATTTATAATTCTGTTTTTGAGGGGTCACACGGGGTTTTCAGCTCTAAAAAACCTTATTTAGTAGATTGGGTAAAAATGGGCCTTTATATTGTAAAGAATGCTGACCCTGTGAAAGACCAACACAAAGACTTGCATCATTGTGAAAAATGGTAGGAAATTTAAAAAAAAAAAAGGATTTTCCAATTAAAATGTGAAAAGAGAGCCAAACATTTTAACTCAGCCTCTTGAGTTAAGACTTTGTTAACCATTTTTTACTGCAGTTACAATTGCAGCATGGCTCAACCAGCTTTCCACATCTAGGGACTGATGTTTTATATACAGCTGTGTTCTTTACTCTTCATGATGCTGTTTGTTCACTAATGTTCTCTAACAACCCTATGAGGTCTTCAAAGAACAGCTGGATTTATACTGAGGTTAAATTGCACACAGGGGGGATTCAATTTTAAAACCATTTATCTTTTTCTTTCCACTTCATAATCAAGGACTACTTTGTGTTGTTCCATCACATAAAATCCCAATAAAACTCTTTGAAGTTTGCTGTTGTAATGTGACAAAAGTGGTTCCTTGCACGGCGTTGTATGTGGAGGGATTCGGCATGCGCAGCCTCTCCTCCACAGAGGGGGAAGATTGGAAAAGGAGGGAAAAAAATGCTGCATGTTCTTTTTTTGTAGGACAGCTCTGAACCCTCCTCATCTTCCTCTTAACATCTTTCTCCTCTTATCCACCACCTTCTGCTCCTTCACAAGATGTACTAAATATTTCTGTTAGTCGAGAAAGTGTCTCCTCTCCACAACTCACTGAGGCTGCCGCTGCACCCTCTTCCCAGCACCTCACCCTCTTGCACAGCATGGGAAGTGTTTTTTTTTTATGGACTAGGCCGAATTATGAATGTTCAGCTGTGTTTATGGCTTATTAGGCATTTAGAGAAAGGAGGGGAGCGTGTGTTTTATTAGTTTAATTGGGAAAGAACAGCTTCCTTGCTGCATTAGCACTATTTTCCTCTCATCAACTGCTTTGGCTGGTGAGATAGCACTCTGAGCTGTAAAAGGTGGTGTTTCCATGCTGTTTCTTCCTCTGAGGATGAGGAAAAGGCTTCTGTGTGATTAAGTAGGATGTTAACATGTAGGAAAGGTGGGGCTTTGTCAGTGAAATGCTTAAAAGCTGCACAAAATCCTCTCAGTCATGTGAAGTGAGCTGAATTTGTTTGTGGGGGTGAGTGTGAGTGTGTGCATGTGCGTTTCCAGGCCGCCTCTCGGTGCTTGACTGCTCCTTTCATTAGTCAAGAGGAGAGCAGATACTGGCTATTCCTTTGAGTCTGACAACACACAGTGATCCTTTAATGTGTTTTTATCCCTTTTTCTATCCTCCCGCTCCTCATCCACCACTCCATCCCTCCCAAATCCTTTTAATTCTGCCCGTACACACCTCCCTCCTTCCGTTGTCCCGCGTGTTTCTACTCCTTCTCCCCCCGTTTGGTGTCTGAGGTGGAGACTAAACAGCCGAGTTATTTATTGTGATGTTTTTGTGGCCGCCTGGTTTAAATAATAGTTTGGTCTCTTTGCAATCTTCCCTCTCATCTCTCTGCCTTTATTCTTTCCTTCTTGCCGCTTGCCGTCACTCTTTTTCTCGCTCCATGTTTCTTGGTGCTCACCCCTCCTCCCATCTTGCTCCAGATAATGGTACATTGTTAACGGGCTGTCTATTGTTTGTGTTGTTTTCTTGGCTAAGTGGAGGGTGAATAGTTTTTAGATGACAAACATGTAAGCTCGCTGCCAGCCATTCTGATCCACCGGGCTGGGCCTAGTTATACACAGAACCGTCTGAAGCTCACTTACCCTCAATAAGTGGAGATTTATGGCGCAACTCTGTGTCAGCGAGCGTTGTGTGTGCGCATAAGTGTATTGGGGAGATGAGTCTTTGCGCGGTTTTGTGTTTTTTGTGACACCATTGTGGTTATGAGTATGAAATATAGACTTGGCCTCAGTGTATTGCCATTCAGAACTGATAATGATGGTTAGAGTCTTTACAAGCGGGGAGAGCTCATCACTCACGTCTGCAGAAACAAAGAGCAGTTTGCTTCAGTTTTCATCTGACACTTAAAGAAGATGATGCAAATCCATGATGTTTTTCAATGCCAGCAAGTTATGAACTATTTTATCCACCAGGCTTTCAGGAGTCAGTTGTAGCTCTGATGACTCAAAGACAAGAAAATAATGGAAAACAATATGAAACATGAATGTTTCATATTGTTTTCTTGTTTTAAATACATCGAAACTTATCGATGTATTTATAACATCGATAAGTTTTAAATACATACTTCTACTGTATTTTGTATTTGCTAGCAGCTGGTGGTTGCTAATTTATCAATTGTGTTATTTGACTTATGTAACTATGTCATTGTGTTTCTTATTAATGGACCTACTTAGCTTATATGGTTAACAGTAAATTGAGTTTGAAACCCAGATGTTTTGACTTTTTTGTGAGTGTACAATCCACTCGTTTCATCATTCATTGACGAAATGATTCTTGATACTGAGTTCTCAAAACGAGGCAAGAAGGAATCATGTTTCATTGTTTTCACAAAGAGTAATAGTTTAAAAAATCACAATCTGCTTGAAGGAATCTATAACAGGCATACAATATTGCAGTCCAGATTCTGTGCTTGTAAAATGCGAGATGCCAGTTTGACTCCATGTTTCTCATTGTTGGATCTTCTCAACCTCCCTGACTCTCCAAATCCCACAACCCTAGAACCTTTTTGACAGCAAATAGCTTTTGCAAACCAACTCTTCTCCAAGAACCCAAAATGTTTGATCTCCTTTACTTGAGGCAAAGCCTGACCGTTGATTTAGAAGAAAAATTCAAAACCTTGTTTCAGAGTTGAAGTGGCTGAGATCTCAATGTCAATAGACAACAGAAAATAATGAACCGAACTGAAAACTGAAAAAATTTTCCGATTTAGCCTTGTGGATTCAGGCAAGTTTTTGTTTTGTTGTTGCAAATTGTCAAGTTTTTTAGGAAATTAGACTGAAGTTAAATCCACTTGGTGTAATTTTATTAGATCTTTCTTTTTTGTTGCTTCGTACAACAAGACAAGTTAAATTCTCGTGACAGGAACCATCTATATAAACTTAACTGAACCAAATTTAAGCTGCATCCATTCTCCTCAGTCATGTTTGTGTAATTAAATATAGAAGTAAATGGAAATGAAAGAAAGTTGAATAACTCAAATATGGGTGTAAATAGTGACGATAAAAGGTAAGAATGTAGTTAATAATCATTTATCTTGATCAGTTTGTTTTGGTACTTTTCAATTACTTCTGATGTATCATATCCACTGCTTAATTGTGTAAAGTAAATATGTATCATTAATGCCATGTTTAATTTAATCAGAAAATAGAAATTTGTTGAGAAAAATGACAATGTGAGCAATCTGAAGCCCTCTTAATCCACGCTTGTTGCCAGAACTCACAAATCCTTGTAGAAATAAAGTGACCTGCCACAAACCCCACAGAAGCCTCTCCTTCCTCCTCTCTCTTCTGGCTTTTTAAACCTGGATTTATCATAGTTGTGTAGCGCACGTGTGAATGTGTGCTCACAGTCACACAGCGTTTATAGCGGCAGCCCCATCGTGGACGTGATGGAGGGTGTGAAGCTGCATTTTAATGGATGATTATGTTTTATGTTTTCTCTACAATGACCTGCACTGGCAGAGCAATATTGTCCCCCTCCCGTCCCACCGCTCACTAATACTCTCACACACACATACGTGGATTGCCCCTTCTATGACTGCCTCCTCTGTGTAATATCCGTCCAATATATACATCCCGGCGACTAGCCTTGCTTTCACCTTCGCCACCTTCCCAATCTCACCCTGAGTCGGGCTGACATCAGTGGTGACATCAGGCGCTCCCCTTTCTGCTCAGAGCGTGACTTAACATCCAGCCTTTATAGTAAAAGACGTTCTCCTCTCGATTACCTGCTGATGGAGGGGTCAACCAGCATGAATAGAAAGGTTGGCTTTTTTTTAACCACTCATAATGTAAAATGTGTGCCCTTCTCCTTCGCCTCCTCCTCTCTTCCTCCTTCTCCTTCACTTTCCTCTTCTTTCTACATGCCCTGTCAGCACTCTGAACTGCTTTTCTCTTTTCATCTGACACCCAGAATGAGTGTGATAGAGAGACACACTGAGAGACTGACAGGACTCTGTCAGAATCATATTCTGTCGGTATGAAGGGGAAAAAGGGAGGAAAGAGAGATACCACTCCTCTATCAGCGCTTAGCGGCAGAGCAACACAAAGGAGAAATTATTTTGAATTCAAGGGACCATTAGCATGACTATAGATGCATTAAAATGCTAGATAGTTGGGGGTTTAGGAGCCAGGGGAAGTGGAGGGAGGAGCCTGATGTGTGAGTGACTGTATCATCATCACTATTCCTGGGTGGAGCTGCAGTCTATTCCACATGTTTGATTTAGAGCTTATGAAGAGGAAATCTCATTTTAACACTATTTAACTTTCTTTTTGTGTCAATATGCACCTCACTTCTAACCCCTCAGGTCAATAAAATCCAAAATAAAATATATTTCAGACATTTTAATTCAAAATGCAATAATCTGGCTAAAGATCAGAGCCAGGCAGTGTTTTCTTGATCTGCTCTGATCAAATACAACGAAAGTCAGGTTTTCTTCCACCTTTGCTGTTGATTGCATCAAAATTAAACACTTACTAAAAAAATGTGTTCATAAATCAGACAAAGGTTGAGGTGTAATACAGCTTCATTCCGTGGTAGCTTGTTATTCATAAAGGGAATTTATAAATCAGGATAATCTTGTAACTTCCTTTATTTTCTGTTGGGTTCAGCACTAATACCTCTATCAAATCAGTACATTTTTTCTCTTTATGTGTGTTTAATCTTTCAGAAACAAAGAAAAAAAAAAATCAGCAGGTAAGACCTCAGAGAAAACGGAAACGGTATTGGACTTGGTCTTAAACTGAGTCAGAATGCAGCTATTCACTACACAATACCATGACACATTACAACAGCGCTTCTGTTTTAAAATCTTGACAATTATGTGCTGGCTCTACAGCACTGATGAACTGCCATCATCACATTTCCTCAAACTCTACCCAAGATTTTTGCCTATTTACAACCCACAGATAAGTTGCATACAGTGAATATAATATATTTAATACTTAATACAGTTAAAAAACATTGCAAATGCCATGCCAAGACCCAGCATCAATGTTTTGACTGATCTTTTTGTTAATTTTATTTCAGAGAGGATAACCCCTCCAGGCACAATAATAATCAACACCAATGCACTGACTGGGAAGTTTCTAAAACAATTTGTGGGTGCTAAATGTTTTCCAGACTGAAATATAACAGTCAGATATGCTCCTGAAATGACTCTAAGCAAATAGTCTCTATGTGTTGACAGCGTCTAGCCGCATTAATGAGTTACTGTGTATGTATTTAGGGAAAACTCAATTTTTATTTATTTCTTGTGTAAATTACATCCACAACAAGTAGAATTTGCATTTTCATGGTGCAGAGTTTTTTGTGTTGAACAAATTGCAAAGAAGAAAAAGACAAACTGAGGCGAGGAGATGATCAGCGTAGAATAAATGTACTGTAAAGATAACCAGCAACCACAATAGAAAACAATGATTGGTGTATATTCCAGGATCCAATTAACTTTTTCCTTTTTTATATCAACTATACATTTTGTACATTTTTAACCTCAATGGCTTTCATCTCCATGCGAGTCCTTGAAAATATGTGTATTTATGCGTTTTTTGTTGTTGTTTTTTTTTTTAAGATATGGGTCATTCGGGCAGAACTATATCAATAGTTAATAGACATTTTATTTGAGATTTTCTGCTGGAATACTGACTGACATTTAAAGCTGCAGATATTAAGAAAACTATTAAATAAAACGCTGCAAAATTCTGAAAATGTAAAGAAATTGTCGTCTTTTAATCCTTATGGTACAAACTTTACACAAATGTTCTTAAATACTGTTTCCCCTGTAAGTTGAAGGGTCCACACTGACCTCGTTAGACTTCAGTAGATGCTAAAATCTCCTTCTTGCAGTGATTTGTTGGTATTTGTGTAAGAAAATTTGAACTTTTGGTGAAAAGTAGCTCTACTTTGATGCCTGAACTTTAAGCACATAGTCTTTCCTTTAGTATCAGAAAGAAAGACTGTTATCTGTTTCTTGGGTTTGAGCTCTAATCTAATAAAGCGTGCATGTGCGTGTGTGTGTGTGTGTGCTTGTAAAGAGGTGTGTGCAGGGGTGTGTGTGCATGTGCAAATCAATAGTGATATATAATTCACTGCCTCCCAGCCCCTCCACTCTTTATACTCACACATTCTGACTATTTAAAATTGCATGAGAACACACACACACAGAGTTGGGGGTAGGGGAAGGAATATGTGTGATGTGGGTGCGCGTGTGCGTGTGCGCACCCCTTAGGATCGTAAAAGAGGGTCGTTTACACCCCTCTAACCTCCTTACCCTACGTGATCTGAGTGCAGTTTTTTCCCCTTTAAACTTCCTTTCCTTTCCCTTCCTCTAGCTCATCCTTATTTCTTCGTATTCCCTTTTCTCTGTTTTTCCACTTTCTCTTGTGTATCTGTATTCATCTGTTTCTCTTTCTTTCTCTCCCAGTATTGTTTTGAACCTTACCCTTGGGGTCCTCACATTCAGTCTTTTTCTGTGTGAATAAATAAGAATTCATCTCCACATTTAAATAGCTTCAGGCTTTGTGGGACCTGCATTCGCACATAAACGCACACACTTCCCGGTGCTGTTTATAAATCATTAGAGTCTGGGGGTCACCACGGGTCGCGTCTCGATCTCTGGCCACCATGCTCCATCCTGATTGGTTGTTGACACTGCGGACCGCTCGGCATGCCTGTTAGCTTTACTTTGCTTCCACCCTCACCTTGCCTCCAGTGTGTGTTTGTGTATGCTGAATTATTTAACAGTTACCGCCTCTGTGTATGTATTTCCATATGTGAATCTGCGTGTACAGGAGTATGTGTGAGTGTGCAGAAAGGGCTCAAAGACTCAAAAACTCCCTTCCCTGTCCTCCTCATCATTTTTTTTATTTGTTAGTTTCATCAGGTTAAAACTGTAAAACACAGAGAAACATACATTTTATCCTGATCTTTAGGGCTTCTAGATTCATATTTCCCCACCTTATGAGTGTCTGTGAGTTGTTTCAATGTGTTTTATTGCAACATGAAAGAGCTGCTCCATAAACAAGTTAATGGCTTTGATCACATAATGAGTTGAACAAATAGAAAACAACAGGGAGATTAAACAGAGAGGAAGAGAAGAAAGTGTATGCACGCTGCCTGTACAGTCTTGGTTTGTCTGAGTGGAAGCTAATTAGAGGTTTACTCTCTGCCGTTCTTAAAATTGAAAGACTTTGCACAACAGGAAGTTGTACTGGCACAAGTTAGACTCAGACATACAGCAGAACAGAGACCTCATACATCAACTGTGTGGCTTTACAGTACGTGACACTGTAACAACATACATCAGTGTAAGAGAAGAAAAAAATCTCCTGATTTTAAATTATTTACTGTATCAGCTAATACATGGGACACTGTGTTACCTTTGCTATTATTGCAAAAAGTGTATTCAATCAGGTAAGTATATTTTAAGTTCTTTTTATTTATTACTCCAGCTTTCATTTTTTGTATCAAAATGTTTGATCAAGCCTTATTGTTTTTATATTTTTTTAAACGAAGCAGAAATCTGTTTGAGCAGGTTTTTACAGGCCATTAGACGAATCATTATGGCCACTGACAGCAGGTTGGTGGGAGGGATGCATTAACCAGAAACTGAACATTCTGTCCTAAAAATTTATCTTGAAAAATTGGGAAAGCATGGATTTCAGCAAGTTAGCGAGGGACAAATTGTCCATCTGTGTTATGTCCTGGGTTGTTTTGAATTGTTTTTGAGGTTTGATTATTCTGTGTTCTTTAGTGCCTTTCTTTGATTAGATCAGTCTTTTTTTTTAAGTTAGTTCAGTCCTTCTTGGTGTTTCTAGTTATTTTTATTTCTTGTCTCTAGTTATTCCTTATTTCCCTGGTTTAATTGTTTCTTAGCTCTTGTTATTCTTTCGTGTTAGACTCATTTCCTAGTCTCTTGTCACTCTCCCTCGTCCCGGTGCCATTTTCTTTCATTTTTCTCAGTCTGTTTTCTGCTCTCCCTGCACACCTGCAGCCAGTTATCTCATCGGCCCATATTTTCTCCATTTCTTCACTGTTTTCCCTGCTTGCATTTTCATTGGTTTATGTTTTTTGTTCTGCTCTGGTTCCCTGTGCTCCCTGTGATTTTTGTAAGTTTGTCTATCATATTTTCATTTAACATTTTTCGGTATGATCCGTTCATACTAGACTCACATTTCATGACAAACTGTGGTTCTTGTGGGACATCCCCTTCCTGTAGTGTCAAAAGAGGTCCAAAGAAGAAACCAATGGCTGGATCATGACTCACTTCTCCAAACGGGGACAAAATCTGATTCATGTAGTTCAGTCCAATAGATGAGCTTCTGTTGCTCAGAATGAAGAAATTCAAGCTAATTTAGCAAGAAAGGAACCCAAATTCACAATCTATGAAAATTTGCTTAATAGGAGGCTCCATACTTGCCATAATGTTATATACAATCAATGTATAACTAATTTATCAATAATTTTAAAAATCTAGTAAAACTTACTGAAGTTGCAAGTGCAATTTTTGTACAACAGTAAAATGCAGGTATAAGTTTGCCACATATAGTTTTGAGGTTTCCTTTGTTATTAGCCCTAATTACTGTATATCTCTTCAGATGCAGTTCACTTCTGTCTTCGTCACTAGAGTCACAGCTGTTGGGAACAACAGCTGTGACACTTCGAAACATATCAGTTATATCTGAAGAGAGTTTATCAAGTGCCTAATTACAAAGAAAACCTCAAAATTTTATTACAGATAGACAAAATACAAATTGTCACAAGTAGGTTTTATAACTACGCCTCAAATAAAGGGTAAAACGGTGAAAATACAGCAGAAAAGAAGTCAGTTCCAGTAAGAAAAGATGTTAGGGTTTGAATTCAATCCTGATTTCTGTCCTAATGGAACTTAAATCTATCTGTGATTGTGCACAAATTGCCACTACGAACAAGCCAACTTGTTTGGCACAGTCAGTGCAAGATTCAATTAAGCATGCTTAGTGTACAAATCATTTGTAGACATTTTATAAAACATCTTGTCTCTTAGTGCTGACATGAGGATAATATAAAACACAGAAGTGAAATAATCAGGATAAGTGGAGGAGTGGAGGCTTGCTTCTATTTTCATCATTATTCAGCCCTCTTTACTCCTCCTGACTGAAGCTCCTCGTTTTAGGAGCACAAGCTCCTAAACGAGCTTGTTTTCTTGTCAGAGTTTCGTTTTTTCTTCTCGCCTCTTTTTTTTTGCGTTTTTGTCGCGTGTGTCTTCCTTGTATTCCTTCTTCTGTGTTCTTGATCCTTGAGGTGTTGCGAGTTGTTTTGTCTGGTTAATTACCTGCACAGGAGTCGGGAGGTGAGAGTTTGACAGTTGTCAGCGCTGTGTGTGCAAGTGTGTGCGGATGTTGGTGGGAAGAGAAGAAGGAAGCATGAGGAGAGGAGGAGTAAGTAAGTCTGACTGTACTGCAAGCCCTCGCTTATGTGACAGCATGTAGACACGATGGCTTTGCTGTTGTTCAGGCATTAGGCGATGTTGCTGTCGCTGCTACACACACACATTAACGCAGTGAGGAGTCTCCCGTTTTACACCATCTCTGCTGTCTCTTCAGTGGAGGTGGTATTTCTTTGATCACAGCAGAGACGCTGATTAAAAGGAATGATTCGTGTCGTGAAGGCAGCTGTATTTATAAGACTAAAGGAGGACAAGGATGTATCTTTCTCTCTTATTTATTGCTCTTGCATTTTATCCCCACCTCTTTTTCTTCTGTCTTATTGTATTCCTTTGGCATTTTCTACTTTAAAGCAACTTTAAAGCTGAATTTTCTGTAAAATCAATCTAACTCACTCAAGATATATGTTACCACCTATAAAACCTACCATGGTAATTTTTTTCTGTGTGTTCATTATTCACTATAGACTATATTTTTTATTTAATTAAGATAAGAAAACCGTCTCTCAAAAACAAGAATGCTTTTTATGTGTATCCCTTTGTATTTTATTTTGTTTGCATGTTTTTTGTCTAATTTTTGCACACGGGCAAAGTTTAACCGCATATACAACTGAAAATCTCTCAAGCCTTTCCACTTTCTTTCTTTGATCACACTGGTGCACAAAACAATTCCAAAAACATTTTCTCTCCCTCTTTTCATATCTGTGTTGTTGTTTTTAGTCAAACTCATGGACTGTGATTCATTTTGGAGCCAATTCAAAGGCAGAGAACAGAGTTTGTATAACTCTGTTTGGCTCTTAACAACAGTTGTCCAGTTTTATGTTCACTATTCTGACTTGCTTCAAGGTTTTCCGTCTTTATTTGTAAGTTAACAGAAAATTTGGCACGTCCCTTTCCTGAGAAAGGAAATATAATTTAATATCACATTAAAACTTCCTCGTTCCCTTGTTTTATTTAAATCTCTACCATCATTTTGGATTTGATTTATTGTGCTCCACTGAATTAAAGAGTAGAATCAGACAGACAGAGAAAAGGATAAAACTATCATCATAATATCATCTTTAATGGATCACATCATGGGGAAATAGAAAACTTGTTTTGTTGTTTTTGTACCATTGAGAAAAAGCTGCTGCATCCTTAAAAAATTTTAAAAAATTGTCGTGTGTGGTTTATTGATAATTGTGTAGTAATGAAAAATGCCAGAACAAAAATGTTTTGAATTTAAAGTAGAAATTTATATATGTATTATATGTTTATATATTTATTTTTGTGGCCCATCAGTACATTCAACTTGACTGTTTTAGTCCACATGCTTCAGTATCTATCAAATATTAGTCACTTGTTTCCCAAGTGTTTACTAACACCAGCTGATCAGGGATGTCATCAAACCGATTAAATTACAATTTCCCTTAATACTCTTTTTATAATCTATGTGTATATTTTAATCCTGCAGTCGGTTGTTTTATTTTAGGATACATTAGTTTGCAAAGAAAAAACAACAGCAGTGGATAATATCTTTAAATACTCACATTCCTGTGTGGTTTACCTCGATGCAGCTGACTGAATCAGGGGCTTGTGTTGACATGTGTGTTCCTGCATGCTAAGCATTGTGCCTGATAAGGCAGTTTTGAGCAGGACAGCAGAACCTGTCTACTTCTTCCCCTTCATCTCTTTTAACAAGTTCATTTATTCATGAACGTGATACAAACACGCTCCCACACTGGCACACACCTTGGTTTGGTGGCAGATGAAAGAAAGAGTTCCTGAGCTGTTGTTAAAAGTCTTTCAGCACGTGTGACACACACAAAGCACGCTGAAAGTGAAAAAGAGACGCTTTGTTTTTAGATTTATACGTTTTAATTATTAAAAATGTATAAGTGAGGAAAATAATAGGCATTAATTATTCATATGCGACATGTTAATTGGTTCTTGAATATTCAAAACAAAACAATTGTATGAATATTCAGATGTCTAAAGAGAGGATTAGATAGTCCAAATGAGGAAAACGAACCCATGCTCCTCTAATGAAAGGAAAAATGTAAGAGGAAGAACTGAAGGGAGGATTGGGGGAGGAAAAGGAAGGAGAGTGATAATGAATGAGGAGAGGAGGAGAGAAAATGAGCTGAGGAAAACGCGTTGGTGTTGGAGAGAAAAGCCAAAGAGAGAAACATCAGAGAGTCAGAGGGGTCTTTTGTGTTCCCACAATGATGGATGACAGTGTTGACTAAACGAGCTAAATTAGAAGCTTTTTTTTTCCTGCAACTCTGTTGAAATATTATTAACACGCAGCAACTTTAGTGAAACATATGATTCAGCTGCACATAATGACCTTGGCTATTGATTTGGGAATTGAGGGAGCAGCGGCGTTTTTCATACCGTTTGCAGGGTGGTGGGGGTTTGTTGCAATGCAGTTAAATTCTGTTGTTAAAACATTCATGCCCCTTAATATAGATCCTCCCTTACGTTCACTCACACACACACACACACACACCCACATACACGCACATACAAACCTAATAGCCTTAATTAGCCGGGCATGTGTCCAGTCTTGTAATTAGCTAATAACAGCAACATGGATGTGGTTAATTAGTGGTAGGAGGTGCCTGTGAATTAGAAAGCCAACAACGCAATTACTGTGCTGACAAAACAACCGGCTAAAAGCATTTTAAAACTAAGAAGAAGGAGGATGGTTCAATGTACAAAGCCCTGCAAAACTTACACATTTTGTCTCATTGTAACTTCCATTTTTCCAGAAAGAAATCAAGTGTGGTGTGCAGTTGCACAGACTTCTCTGATCTCCCTAAGTAAAACCTGTTCAACCAATTAACTCAAGAGGTCACATAATTCTTAAATATATTCCTTAGCCTTAATCCATCATGTGAAAATTGATATTATGGCACCAACACATGGCTGTCTGTTGGTTGGGAAACAGCATTTATTAGTAAAGAAGCCAAGAGGCTCATGGTGACTCTGGGTGAGCTGAAGTGATCCCAGAGCTCCGGTTAGCAAATAGTCATGCACTTCACAAGCTATTTTGGAAGAATGCTAAGAAGAAGATCATTATTTTTAGAAAGTAAGAAGTTCCATTTGCAGTTAAGCCAAAAAAGAAATGAAGCAAACATGAGAAAAAAGGTAATTTAGTCAGATGAGATCAAAATTCAACTGTTTTGACTTACATGCAAACTGGTATTTGTGTTGAAAAACTTTACCAGAGTGGGAAGATGACTGCAGCCAAATGAAGGGTAATTTTGGAAGAAAATCTGTGAAAAAAAATCTCGAGACTGGGATGAAGGTTTACCTTCCTGCAAGACTAGCATCTGAGGCTGCAATAGAGCGGTTTGGAAAGCATCATAATGGACCAGTGAAACCTAAAATCTATTGAGAATCTACAGGAATCCTTGAAAAGTGATGTTCTCTAATGCTCACCATCCAATCAGACTGAGTTTGAGCGGTTTTACAAAAAAGAGGCAAAAACTGTCACTCTCTAGATGTTTATACCTGGGAGAAAAATGTATGGAATGATCTGCAGTTTTAACTGCTGCAAAAGGTTACTCCACAAAATATTGACTCGATGGAGCTCTTTTCACGCAGTGGATTTTTTATTTTTAAATATAAAAGATTATTACCATAATTTCCCTTCTATACTAAAGGTCATGGTTGTTACTTGACGAAACAAGAAAGTTTCGAATGCAGGATCTTGTTGCTTTAGGTTTGTCGAGACTGCTTTCTAATTATTATTTTTTCTCTCTCTTTATGTTTCTGCCACCATGATGCTTCTTCCAAGGTAAGAGAAATTTGTTTTCATTATCACACTTTTTTAAAGGAGCATTACATCATTTCTGACTTAATCTCCCATTACACTTGAAAAAAGAGCTGATTATGTGAAGAGCTTGTCATCTTTCTTCTCCTCCTCCTTCTCTCCGCCCCTCCTCATCGTCTGCTTAATTGGTGGCCCATCAACCCGTTAATCAAATTACTTCTGAACCAAAATTGACAGTTTTCATTAATTATAAAGGATTATTCTAATTGCAATTCAAATTTATTCATTCACAACAGACGGCGCTCAGTAATATTTCAGTGAATTAGCATATTAAATGGAGTGCTTCTCGCATTAGCTATGGTAATGTATTCGTCTTTCCTTATTTGGGCTGCATGAGCCATATGCGCACCACACGGGCAGTTTATATGTATGTTGCGCATGCAGGTGAGGAACCTCGACAGCGTTTAATTTGTTTGACAAACGTTGCAGGAGTTAAATGCTCCAACCTGCCTCGAACTTCTCCCTCACCTCCGTTTCTGCCTCACTCCTTTCTTCCTCATCTGTTCACATTCAGACCACAAATTAACCTTAAAGATCGCATCCTCCTTCAGTAAAAGCACAGATTTTCCATCAGCTGCTCTCAGTACTGAGCTAAAGAAAATACTTGCGGAACATGTTGCTGTCTTTTTAATTGGGTCTGCTTTCACTTTTTTGATCTACCATTGCATAAGATTGAAAAAGATTTAGCTTGAACCTTTGATTAAAAGTTAAAAACAATTGTGAAGGTGAGAACACTTACATAAGGAAGAGAACTGAACATTTACTCTGACTGCTGGGTAGTGGGTGTAATTATTTTATGCCACCTAGATGTAGTGACTGAATAAAATGTCATCACTTTAAATGGCCCTGATGTCTAAATGAACGCCAATAATGTGTTGCACCTGCATAGAAATTTACTCAGTAGTGGTAATCAATTGGATGCTTTTATAGCATCTTCTTTTCTCTTTTTCCTATTATTTCTTACAACATCAGAACATTATAACTTACTTTATCATAACTGTACAAAAAGAAGTTCAATAAATACAGTATACATAAGTCCACCCTTTAATTAACAAGAATCAAATCTAGCTATATTCAGGCTACATTTTGCACTATAATATGCTGCATTACACTGTATATTTGGCAACATTTCAATCGTGTTCAACCCTCCTTCAAACAGTTGTTGTGCCTGGACTATCTAAACTGCAGCTTCCAGTTTCACAAAACAAATAAAAAGCAGAAAACTTGTATTTCTTCTTCTCTTAAAATATCCCTAGTAATTATCATGTTTTAGAACCTACTCTGTGCGTCCAGTGACAGTGAGTTTATGCTACAGGCTTCTCCCATTCTCTTGCCAACTGCTTTTGCTGTCCTAAACACAAAAGCCGTTCCGAAAGAATGTCTTTACCTTGTGTGCATATTGGCCGTCAGGATGCTATGAGGAAGCCAGAATAATGTAGTGTAGAAAAAAATACCGCAGTTTTTTTGTGTCTTGTATTGTCACACATCCAGCCTTTCTCATTTAACTGCACTTCAAGCTAAACTTATAGACTTAGGTTGTCTATAAAGTTGTAAGCCTATAGACTTACAACTATAGGCTTGTAAGCCTATAGACTTACAACTTTATAGTTGTAAGTTATAACTTACTGTATCACAACTGTACACCATAACAGACAGTTATGATACCATAACAGACAGTTATGGTATCATAACTGTACACCATAACTTACAGACACCTGATCTGTTACCAGGCCATCTGGTTATAGACCAGGACACCATACGGTGCCCTGTAAACAGACCAGAGTTTGTTTTTCCTGTTGGTCTGAACTTTTCGTGCCAGTGTGAATACTCTCAAGCGAACCCTGGAGCTGACCAAACAACCGGACCGAGACCTACTTTTTGAGACGGTCTCGGTCTGCTTCCAAACAAACTGGTTCAGTTCACTTTGGTTGTAAGTATGGACTGACCTGGAGCCGAACCATCTACAGGAAATATACATGCTTTTGGACTTCGCAAGCCACCGTCGCCCAACATTAACGTAAAAATGAGCCTTGATCATCACCCACATGACTTTGTTCATAAATTATAGTCTGCTTTCAAAAGAGCATAATGTAAAGGCAAACCGTACCAACTGAAAAAAATAAAGTCAGCTTTTCATCTGGACCAAATAAGCAGATTTCTGTGGTGTGAATACACCTTTACTTAGCATTAGCTTTCTTTTGTTGTTTTTGTCCTTATGGGTCTTCTTAGAAGTCAACAAAGAAATCACAATAAATATGATTTTTTTACCATTTGTATACAATCTCCAATAACATTCTTAATGGCAGAAAAAGAAAAGAATAAAAGTCAAGGTTTTGTTTTAGGCAATAAGAATAGCACATTAACATTCAGCCAGCAGGTGCTCCTTATATTCGAGGTTCATTTACAGCCTTGATGCCAAGCAAAGAGGAACTGATGTTCAACAAGCCTCTTCTGCCTTTAACAGTAACTTTAGTTATAAGACTTTTTAGAAACAAACAAATATGCTGAGTTTAACATTTGTCTTTTGTTTATCATATAAATTTTCAGTAGGTATTTAAGAATATCTTTTCAACACAGATTGTTTCAGATTTTCAACTACAACTGATAAAATGCTGGGAAATCTTGTGCTGCATTGGAAGTTGTAAGACAAACTTCAGTGTATTTGGCCAGCTGTGTTGTGGATCAATATACTCTAACTCTGTGGATGGTGTACAAACACACAGGAATCCCAATCCCATTGACTGGATATGCAAACAAGCAATAGAAAACCTGTTTGGCAACTGACAGATGACTTTCCCGACTGCTTGCAGGGCCCCTACGGCCGTGCCGCCCTGGGCAGTAAGCAATATGGCCCCACAGTGTGCCTGATCATAATAAGCACAAAATAACCTGAGCAAGAGTGTTTTTTACTTGAAGGAGACACAGCTGAAATAGAAAAGAGCAAGATGAAAGAGTTTCAAGAAAAGTCAATGCTTGCCCATCTCTCAGTGGGGAAGAGCTTTAAAAACGGTTTTCTCAATCAGCTTCACTTTAACTGAGAAATTCTCCCAGACTGTCAGTGTTTATGTGCGTGTACGTCTGTGTGGTTGAGTGAAAATGCCATCTTACAGGCAGCGTGCTTAAGTGTGTGTTTGGGTGAATGAGTGATGGAGAGAGGATGAGACAGGAGGGGAAAAGAGGAAGAGGGTCCCTGTCAATATCACTTCCTTCATCCCTCTCCTCCTTGCTTCTGTTCCTTTACTTACCCTCTCACTCCATGAATTATTTCTATGACCGATGACAAAGGAACACACACACACACAGAGACACACATGTTTAACAGACAGCTCTGTGAGTCGTGTTTGTCCTGTAAGACTCGGCTGCTGATGCTGCTTCTGTCTTGTAAGTTCACGAGTGTCCAGGTATTTTGGAATGGTTTTTCTTTTGGGTTTGATTGTTTGATGTTGCTCAAATTTGTGCAGATAAACCAAGTAAAAAGAAGGAAAAAGGAGCAGGAGCCAGTGCTTCATATCGATCGGAAGCACGCTGTGTGTGTGGGTGTGTGTGTGTGTGTGTGTGCATGTGTGTGTGTGTGTCAGTTTAAGTACATAGATGCTGTTCATGTTTGGCCAGGAGTAAGCGATGCTCCCTCTATCCTTCCTCCTCTGTCCTTCCTTCTACCTTTCCTCTCTTTTTTTCTGCTGCTCTTCCCAAATCAATCTCACTCATCTATAATTCAACAGTTTGCCTTCAGCCCTTAAAATATACACCACAGTGACCTCCTCCCTTCTGTCTATCCAGCACCTCATCTCTGCCTTCCCCCCTTCCTCGTTCTGCTGATCCTCTGGTCAGTTAGATCATTTTTGAAGATTGGTTTATTGCAAGGCATCTTCACAGACAGAGTGTTTGTTCATTTATAACTAAGGGTCACTCAATTAGTTGGCATTGTTGTTCAACTCTCTTGTTTAGACCATTTTAATAAAGAGCACTGATTCCCTAAGAATCATGCAAGAAACTCTGATAATGACTCTGTGAGTTCAGAAAGTGATGTTCTCATGAAAAAAACAAAACAATATACACTGTCTGGCCACTTTCTTAGGTACTTTGCTAGTACCTGGTTGGAGCATCTTTTGCCTCAAGAATTCCCTTCATTGTTTGTGTTTTTAGTGATGTATCTGAAACATTCCTCAGATTTTGATCCATTTCACTGGAGCTGCGCAGTATATTGATTTGCAGTCATTGCAATGTCAAAGTCATTGCACAAAATCACTACATGGGTGCAGTATTTGGCCACTTTTTACTTGAGCCTCCCTTTCAAGTGTACATTCATGCTCTGTAATCCAATAATACATCTGAACAGTCTGATGGACAGTCGCTGTTGTTGATTACTATTAATTGTTGCATTGCTTTTTATAAAATCTATTTTATAAAATAAAAAATACATAAATACATCCTACTATGCTGGTTTTTAAGCTGTCTGAACAACAGTTCAGTCAATATCAATTAAAATCAGACCAAAATTATAAAACGTCAAACTTAGCTGCACACAGACTTACTTAACTAAATGTTTACACATTAACACAGGTTATATCTCTATTTGTAGCAGCGCTTAAAAGTTACTTCTAGCCCAGCCTTTCTGTTTATGTTTTGAGTCTTTCTTGGAGGGATTTATTGACTGAGCCATTGCTTCTAATACCTTCATGTTCACTCTATAAATGACAGAGCAACTGAAGAGCTACTGCTTCGACTAATGATATAAACTCAATTTTTCTTGGCATGGATTTTGCTACTGGCTCAAAGCTTATTTGTTTAGCTGTTTCTCTTCTAGATGGAGCCATTAAAAAGTTACTGCTGCCATTAACGCTTGACTTTTCCTTGAACATAGTCAGTACTTCTCAACCAGTGCTTTTGAGTTTTTCTCTTTGCTCTGTCTTCTCAAGCCCTCAGCAGATGATGCTACAAAGTCATTAGCTTGAAGCAATCAACTATGCACTATCACATGTTTGTTCAGGAGGAGGCAATTGTATTTCCTTGGCTATATTTTGACATTACAAGCTAGACTTCATTGCCTTACATCTGAATGGACTATATATTATTGTAAATAAACAGGATTTGTACATTACCTTGAAACAATGCTTGTTGGGAATAGTGCTGTAGAAATACATGAATTGAACTGAATTACTCAGAGAATTAGTTGCTGCATGTGGTCCCTTGTCAAACAAATGCTATCACAGACACCATTACTTCTAACAATGATGCAATGAGACGACACTTGTGCGGGTCTGGAGCAGAGCTGAACATTTTAACCAGCTCAAGATGTTTTCCCTGAATGTCTCCCAGCCTGGGCGCAAGGTGTGGGACTGCTCACTGATATCACACACTCAGGCTAACACTTCTCTGCCCTGTGATGTCATTTAAATATGCAGAGCTGACAACAATGACAGCATTAATAGTAATGATGGCAATATGAAGCTAAGCCCTCATCATCATCATCATCACCATTAGCATATCTCTGGAGAGATGAGCTGTGATTGACAGCTAAGCTGGGTGCTTTTTGGGACTGCAGCTCAGCTATCAATTACCTTTGTGCATATCAACCATCATTATGTAAAATAACTTTGCTTCACTTGACTCCTCCGTTCTCTTAAGTCTTGTTCCTTCACATAACTCACCCAGCCCCCACTCTTCCTCTGCTGCCTTTTTTCTTTCTTCCTCTCTCCATTCGAGTCTCGGTCACTATTCCCTATTTTTTGCCTTTTTCTTTGGCTCATCCAAATATAAGTTAGTGCATTTTCTGCAGAGTTTATTTTCTCATTTTAAGGATGTTTATATGGACTTTTTTATAACATTAAAGTTACAATATGTAGTTTTCATGTGAAGGATCAATGAAATGTTTGCCCTCTGAAAGAGAGGGAGGAAGAACGCTTTTTTTTTTTTTTTAAATATGATTCAGATATCAAAATTTATTTCTCAAAGTAAAGAGAAATTTTACTTTTTAAAGTGCCACACCCATGCAAGAGTATTGCCAGACTTGCAGAATCAAGAAAAAAATAAAACTTTGTCACCCAATCTAATGAAATTGTTGAATTGATAAGAAACAAAGTCATTGACATTTATCAATCAATCCTTTGGAAAGGTTCATAAAGCCTTTCATAAGGTTTTAGGACTCCTTTGTCCATAAATGGAAAAAACACAGAGTGGTGTCGAACCTTCCCACCTTCGACTCATAAGTGGTAACATCATACAATTTTTAAAATGCTAATAATGACATTTGATCACATTTAATTTAGTTTAATATCCAACAAACTAAAAGGATAATCCACATGATGTCATCATCAAGCTGAATAAATTATCTCTGTAGTGACAAAGTTTTGAAATTACGTAACATTTCACTAGCTGAAGTGATTAGAGGTTACAAAACACTCTCAACCTTATCTGATCCCATAATAATCCTGCAGCAGTAATAGGACTGCACACTCTCAAGTATGGCAATGACATCTTTGCCGGCAACAAAATGTCTTATACATTCCCATCACTCAAACTTTAATCACTCAATATTTGGAAGCACACGCTGTGTTCACTTCTTCTACTGCCATTGCTGAAATACATCCATAGGCAGACTCCAATTCTAAAACAGAACAGAAAATTGATGTCAACTCCTCCTTCTGTTTGCTGATTGGTTCGATTGACGTTCAACCAGAAAAATATATCTCAAGTAAGTGCCTTTTACCCTAATTAGCCAAAATCTGAGTTTTGCATTTGAGGAAGATATGTTTATCTGAAATGACGGTCTGAAATATTTAAGTGTGACAAAAGGCAAAAACAAAGCAAATCTGGGAGAAGGAATTACTTTTTCATGACACTATCTAAAATTGCATGTTGAGCTTAGTCAGCAGAGTTGGAATCCAAGTGAAAACACGCCTTAGTTCTCTCTTGCTCAAGTTTTTGAGGTTACTGATGCATAAATTTAATTGGAAAATGGAGTTGTAATTGCTTCACAGTGTGAAAGATTTTTTATTTAAAGTCAAATCCTTTTTGATATATATATACATTTGCCTTTTGTTTTACACTGTTAATTTTCTGCAACTTTTGTTACTAAGTTATTATATTCTGGAAATATTGGCTTTTACTGAACTGAACAAAAAATTTAAAAATTTAACAGATATACAGAGTTCATTTTAAGATCTCTGAACATGAAAATCAATAAAAGATCAAAAGGAAATACTTGGACAACAACAGACATTAGGTAATTATAAAAGTGGTCGCATAAGCCAATAATATATTTAATGAGGCGTTTGTCAGAGAAGCAGAAAAGCTTTTAGAAGGCAGAAGTGTTGCTAAAGCCAAAATTTTCATTGAAGCCAGGCATCAGACTGTGCAAAGGTGGCTCCTTATTTGGCTTTTCTGTCACAGGAACTGCACGCCTGAATATTTACTCATTCATCACAAGTCAGATCGTCAACGCGGCATTTAGGTTGTAGGATAGATCACCTTTATTACCACGGTTTGTGTGAAGTATCAAAAACAGAAGTACAATTAATTTGTTTTCAGTCTCTCCATGTTAGGATAATTGGATGGTCTCTTTGAAAAGTAGAAATAAAAACCATATAAACTTGCAAGTTTTTCTTGTTTGTTTTAAATTCTAAAATATTTTTCTTGTTTACAGTCGAAAATGGAGTAAATATTTATATTTATTTTATTTTATTTTAAATATCCAAAATAACAAAAACTAAAAATCACCAGTGAAGAGAAAAGAAAATTGACTTGAGTTTTAGTCTTCATTTAATTTTTCTTTATATCATGCTATTATTCATTATTACTAGTATTTTAATAAATATATGTATCAATATTATAATCTGTATCATGTTAAAGATACATTTTTAACATGGTAAAGTAAGCATAATATATAAGTTTGATATGATAAATATTTTATTTATTCTCTATAAATTTACATAATTTTTTGGAAAATTAGGCGGTCATGAAATGTTAAAAAACAGAACAGTTTTTTTTTCTTCTGTTATTTCAAGCATGAAAAGAAAATCAAACCCAGTTTAATTCAACAAAAATTAATTGTTTAGTTTCTTAAAAGAAACTAAACTTAAAAGACCAACCTCTTTCTCTGAATTAGTGTTGCTTTTCTTTTCTATCTGTAGTTGTCATCTTTATTCTTAAATCATGCCTGGAGCATCTAAAACAACAACAATAACATATTCATATATTTAACTGGCAAAAATACAATTCTTTTAAGCAACACAGTTAAAGAGCAAAGAGGAAACAATACGTTATTACATTCCTATTGTAAACACAAGTCATTATGGCATTTCATAACCCTGTTTTTCTTTTAGCATAGTTGGCCAGGAGACACAAGGCTTATCTGATGTCATCACATTATACAACAACAAACTTTCAGTGTAAACAGGAAACAGGAAGTTAATCTCCGATGGATCAACAAATGGAGAGGAAAACGCGGACTACACACTTTAGATGAATTTGCTATTTCAGATGACAAATGAGAAGAAGTACGTAATATCACAATAAAATGCATTCAGTGGGATTGTTTCAACTTTGTTTTAAAAGGTTTAATCAGCTTTTAATCCTGGCAATGGCAGCTACTACAGATACAGAGAAACTAGGAGGTTGTATCACACACAAACACCTCGTGGAAGACAAAATCATCATTCTGTCTGAAAGATTTGCCAAGAAACTTGGCAGGTAGGTGAAAAAAGACATTTTTTTAAAAACAGGGAGACAGCAGAGAGACAGAGGAGGCAGGAACAGCTAAAGCACTGATCTGTTGTTCAGTTTGTCTGCACAAACTGACTCTCTGCAATTTCTCCACCTGTCAGCAGCACCTCACCAGAATGCCGCCTCTGTGCGTAGGTGTGTGTGTCGGTTTTCGAGAGATTTTTCTCTCCCAAAGCAGGATTGTTATTCCTGGCTCTGTAAAGTAGCAGGTCTTTAGGGAATTAAGCGGACATACACATTCAGTCTTAGGCACTCACACCTTTTTTTCTTTTTTTTTTAAGTAACTGAGCTGGAATTCCCCCTGCATTTCACCACTGCCTTCTTGGTATTGTAACTGCTTAAAAGACAGCAGCATGGTCAAAACAAACTTCCATAATCCTTGTTTCTCCTTCACATACTCCATATATTCTTACACTTCCTCCTTACTG
Organism: Brachyrhaphis roseni; assembly: GCA_903066815.1. Taxonomy (NCBI): domain Eukaryota; kingdom Metazoa; phylum Chordata; class Actinopteri; order Cyprinodontiformes; family Poeciliidae; genus Brachyrhaphis; species Brachyrhaphis roseni. The sequence continues at coordinate 39,516 of CAEFZY010017780.1, read as the reverse complement.
TGTATCCCTCTCTCTGTCTCTTTCTCTCTCTCAGGTCTGTGTTAGTCCTACATATTAAATATTAATGTCAGTTGTGCTCTGAGCCATAATTGCCATCTCAGCCTCTGAATAATGGATATTTCTGTGCTGTGCACCGATACACCAAGGCTAACAGGATGAGAAAACAGCATCCAGTTGTTGTTTGCTACATTTCTACAGCTAACGGACTCTATAACAGCAGCACAGGTGATTTTATTATCAGGACAAAAAGGGTACAGCCGACAAAGCAGTGGTTACCAGACCTCAAAAGTAACCTGCAATTTGTGAAAGGATCACAATAATATAACAAGCAGTTGATTCCTTAGATATCTTGGACATGCATATGTTCTACAATAAATCTGAACATGATGCTTTTAGTTTCCAAAAATTGATTTTATTGTGAAGGCAGCTATTGTTGTTTCTCTATTTGGGTGGAAATATTAGAGACTATTGGTCAAGTGCTTAAAGAATCCCATAATCAACACTTTCTGTCAGTTCGAGACAATAAAGACTTTGGAAAAGTTTGCATTACTAAATCTACTCCTCAGTGAGAAGATGAGTTTTACACACAGACTTTGTATTACAAACTTCACAAAACTGAAATCTCTTCTAAAATATTCCTTAATTGCCAAAGGGTACAATTTAAATAATGTTTATGGTCTGACAACCTGGGATGTGCAGAAACCGTTAAATCAGGATTGAAAACGTAACTGTACGCTGCAGTGTTTTATTTTTAACTATCTCCCATGTTTTTATGCTGTTATGCAAAGTTTCTTCATGTATTGAATGTATTTGGTATTTTTTTCCTTCTCTTTTCCCTTCTTTCTTTATACAATTAAACAATTGTTTAACTTACAATCACAACATCCATGAGAGCCAAATAATTTTTTTCTTGAATCATAGATGTCTGTGCTTCACTCGGTTCTGAACAGATGGGCTGTGTGTGTTTTTGTCCAGTTAGACTGGTCCTGGGTCAGCTCTCAGAGTGTGGTACTCACAATATACCAAAGGTCAACAGCGCTGTTATCACTTGAACATGATGGGGCGACGGGGTGGAGGAGTGAGCCACAAGATAAATGGGGACTGAACTCCCCTCCCCCTTCATCAGCCAGACTCTCATAATTGCCTCTTTTAATTGGGAGCCTCTTAACGACCAGGGACTGGACCAGCTAATCAATTCACACAAAGTGTCTGTGTGTGTCTGAATGGATGTCACTGTATGGCCTTTTTATAGCACAGTTGATTGGGCCATCTGGGGTCAAGTGGATAAGGAAAAGGGATACCCTTACAATGCATTAAGATCTAAAGGACATGGCCCAATATCAATGAGAGAAAACACTCACAGGCGAGTTGAGTCGCCCATGAGTTGAGTTGAGTAGATCGTTAACCAATGATAAATAATTTGGATTATGAATTTGTTTAGTAATAGAAATTTCATCAGATTTTTTTATTATTTCAGCAATATTTTCATTGAAGCCTTTCTCTACCATTCTGCAAAAATAATTTACCTTTTGATGCACAAAAGGTAAATATACCAGTAAGGGAAAGAGTTGAAAGACATTGAAACCTTACAACATAACCCTACTACATAGTTATGTTGGCATATAGTATATCAGCATAACAACACCATTATGACTCTTGCAGATTGAATGTAAGGCTCAGGTTCTATGGAAACCTCAGCAATGAGCTTCTAAAACCAACATGCCAATGAGAAAATCAAGATTTTGATCAGACATCTCAGAGACAAGACAGATAATCACAATATTAAGGTCTCATTCACACACTTCTGTAAATCCTCATGTAGGCTTTAACTAACACTGGAATTTACTTTTTTTGTGTGTTGCCTCATGTTAATGTCTCAAGTAGATGTTTTGTAGTGCATGTTAAAAGCCTGCCAGCCTATGCATTGTTCTTGCACTTGTTCTAGTAAAGCACGGTTCACTAGAGAACATTAGTAAACAAACCGCATCATGAGGTCAAGGAACACAGTAGACAAGTCAGAGATAAAGTTGGGAAGGAGAAGAATACATGGCTAGGTTGTAAAATAATATCTCAAGCTTCAAACATCTCATAAAGCACATTGCAATCCATCGTCTTAACAGAAACAAACAAATCAAGACATGGCCATCCGCCTAAACTGAGATTGTTATTTAGAGAAGCAGCCAAGAGGCCAGCGTTATTTCTGTAGTAGCTGCAGATTTTCACAGCTCAGGTGGAACGCTATGTCAACAGGGAAATTATTGGTCTCAAAGTTCACATATCTGGCCTTTATGGAAAAGTGAAAACAATGACTTTCTCATTCAAAAGAAAGACATGTGAAGAGTCCTGTGTAAAAGTTGACATATTTGAAAGAAGGTGCTCTGGTTTTTGGCAAATTAAAGGCTGCATGGAGAGCACTTTGCTGTAAACAGTCATCAAACTGTTTGACTTTCTGGGGTTTTCACACATCCTGTTACTGTCAGTAGGTAAGTTTTCACCAGTTATTTAAAAACCAAACAAGTACCAAAACCAGTGCTAAAATTGGTATTATAGATAAATATGGAACATTTTTATTATGTTAAAGTTTTTTTTTTACTACTATGTTCGACATTTAAGTTCATATTTACTGTAACCGTTTCAAGCAGAAGACTTTCTCCTAGAGCTGAACTTTTTCTACTGCTCCTTTTCTACTGTGTATTAGAAACATGAACTAGTGAGTGTGCGAGCTTCCCAGTCGCCTTCTTTTACACACAGATCTACAATAGAAGGGTCAGCCGAGGTGGCCGTGTTAACGCTATGCTAGTGTTGTGAGGAGGACTAGACAGTGAGAGGTCAGCTGGGGTCATCGTGGCTGTCCTCCGCTGTGATAGGCTGTCACCCAGGGGTGAGGGGTCAGTATAATTAGGCATTCAGGATCCCAGCGCTGCTGTTCTAACGAAGCCTGAGCTCGTTAATGCAGAGTTTTACACCCGGACCTGCCACTGAGCTTCGCTGCACCGTCACACACATACAAGCTGAGTGCATGTTTGCACATGCACATGATCGCACACCTCTGCTTTATCCTGCCGGTCCAACACAAAGGCTGTCATATTTATAACATCGAAGCACTGGGCTCGGTCACGAGGGAATGGAGATGTTACAGAAATATCAAAATCTTAAAAGTTGAAAAAAATTTTATGGAACCCCCAAATAATAGAGTAAAAGTGCAATCCGAGTTGCAGTGAAGCCTAACATATTAATTTATTGTTTCGTCAGTCATATTCACTTTTTGCTTGATATCTTCTTATGCTTTTGTTGTGGGTAATTCTTCAATATTCTCCATAGATGTTAGAAAATACCTAATTGTGATGCATGGTAAAGACTGACTACACACTCAAAATGTGTTTGAATTCAGTGTAAATATTTCTGTGATTATTGTTGCTTGAACATGGAGATGTGTGTGTTGATGCTTCTGCCAAGGTGGCCAGCTGGTTCACATTGTCCACCGCCATCTGTGAGTTTGATTTACTCTGTAAAACAGATTCATAAACATGTGGTTCTGTTTTAAATGACCAAAGTTACCCAAGTGTACATGTTTCATGTCTGTACAGCAGAGTTAATATGTAGGGATCACCTTCAGAGTAAAAACTTTGAGATATGTCATGAGATCTTTGTCCGTGCTGATGTAATAGTGAATTAAAAATCCAGCAAAACAAAATAAACTTCTAAAAGGAGAGGTTTGTAACATAAGTCACGTCTTCAACAGCCTATATGCACAACACACCTTTTAGATGTATATTTGTGAGAAAATTAAAACTGGGAAAAGCAATTATTAATTTGCTTTTCACAAAAAATCTAAAATCTGTCTCTCATCTAAAAATGCAAATAAAATAATGGCGGGTGTGATTAACAAAATGTAAGAGAGTTTAGTTTGTATAGTTTTGCTGGAGACTGTGGTTATATTCAGAATTATTCAGCAACTATAGGCTTATATAAATAAATGTAATAAAAAGTAAAGAGAGCAGGAAGCTTTTTTTAGTGAAACAAGCCTTTTCATAGTTTTTGTGCTTTTACACTCATAAAACTTGAATGTAAGATGTTCTCAAACTTGAACTTTCTCGTGTCATGTATTTTTTTTCTAGGTTTTCCTCAGATTTGCTCTTTTTCATTTTCTTTTAAGTCATCATCCAATTTCTTTATTTGCCATTTCAAAGTAGCTCCTATAGATATAAGAACTAAAAAAAAGCAAATTTCACAAGGAGATTCATTCTCAGTTCCAGGAACTCTAAAACATTTATTTCATTCTCTCTCTTTTTCCTTCTTTGCTTATGTTTGAGACTGTGATCCTTAAGGAAAAAATAACTTTGTTTCTCTTCACTATTAAGCAAATTTTGCGCTTTTACCTTTTTTGTCTCAACAGATTTTTCCTTAAATTTTTCCTCAAGTGCAACCAGAACTGCTTAAAGAACGCTGGGAACCCAAGAGACATGAGAAGGTTCCAGGTACAAGCCTTCTTTGTCTTTGTCTGACTTTTTTTGCCCTCCCTGCCTTGTTTACAATGGACATAACACATAATAATATACATAAATTTATGGCTGTCACAACACATAAGCACAGGAATGTGTGTAAGTAAATAAGCTATCAGTGCCTTTACAGGAAGCTTGAGTTCCTGACCCCTGACTAGTCATAACAAAAATATACCCTCAAATCAGGGAGACAGAAGGGAGGGGGGTGGGGAGTAGGATAAAGAAATGAGGTGAGGGGTTGTGGGTAAGATTTAAGACAGTGCAGTCATTATTATTTCCTTATCTTCATGGCTGCAACACAATCAGGAAGACACCACTTGGGGTTGAGTGGATATATGCGATGCCCAGAAGATACTGATAGATTTATTACCTTGTACATTTGTGTGTGTGAGAGGGAGGCTTTATGTGTGTGTGTAGGGGAGTGAGACAGAGCAGGCAGTACGGATACGGGCACACACAGTAGAAAGTGTGTGACCGTATCTGCACCTCTAATTGTGCAGCTCTATTGTAGTGGAACCAGAAAAAGACAGCTCTGTTTCCCTGGGAGATAATTAAAGGCTGGACCCATCATGAACACACACACACAAACCTGCAGCCACAGTGACTTAGTGTGTACTGAGGGTGATGGTAATAGCAGTGATAACTGGTTACATTTAAGGAGTTTTTCACAGCTTAATGCTTTAAACTCTTCTTTGCGACAATCTGTTGACTTTCGATGTTCTCTTTTTTTTGTCCTCTCCTCACTTCTCACCTCTGTCCTCTCTCCTATATATTCTTTCCTTGCTCCCTTTATGATTCCCTCCTCTTTTATCTCCTTATCCCACCCCCTGCTTTTCCTTAGGTGGTTGTGTCAACTACAGTGAGCGTGGAGGGACATGTCCTGGCAGTCTCTGACAATATGTTTGTCCACAACAACTCAAAACACGGCCGGCGGGCTCGCAGACTCGACCCTGTGGAGGGAACCCCATCTTACCTAGAACACGGTAACACCAGCCTGCGTGTGTGTTTGTGTGTGTGCATGAGTGTGTGTGTGAGCAGCATGGCCGCCAGATGGTTGATGGTTTAATCCTATCAGGTGATTCCTGCCCCTCCATCTGGCTAATCCAACTTACAGCACACACAGTGCATGGTGTGCTGCTGTGCATGTGTGTGTTTCTAGTCTAATATCATTATACACTTTTTCTCATGAACAAACCCAGACTCAGAGCTGTTGTAATTCAGCTGAATGCTGATAATCGCACACTTACATTAGAGTGAGAGCTGGTTTTTGACAGACAGGCAGACTTTTGCTGTTATCCTTTGGGATTAGATCAAATATGCTTGAGTTAACAATAGTCAGAATTAAAGCTACATCAAGCTGACTGTATCTGTTCTGTTTGAAGTAATATGAAGCACGCTAAACCATCTGTGAGTGTTTTTATATCAGCTAAAATCTCACGTCAGTCAAACTTTTGGATAAACAAACTCAGGTCTTGTCCACACCGCCTTAGACATTTATAAAATGTTTACCTTTTATCCAGATGAATCCACATGATTGATGAAAAAACAGATAATTAAAGAATGATTTAATTAAACATTCTGGTTGAGCATATTTTTCAACACACAGACTTGTATATAGAGCAACTTCTTATAATATAGTTCTTAAAGTGAATTCAGAATTTGCTTAAATCTGTATTGATAGATGAAAACATAAAAAAAAACTATCAATGCTTGCTGTGTTAAAATTAAATGTTGTTCAAAAGGTTTCTATCTCTTATTTTTTTATGCATTATGCTCTGTAAGGAGGAGTAACATTTTTTCATAAAAGTGAAACAATTTTACAACTATTTATTTTCAGAAGCTTGTTAGATCAAAGTGATGTGTCATTGTTGAAAATGTTTTCCCTCCAGGAGCAGCTCCCTGCATTAAGGCCATCAGTCCCAGCGAGGGGTGGACTACAGGGGGCGCTACAGTCATCATCATAGGAGACAACTTCTTTGATGGCCTCCAAGTTATCTTTGGTACCATGCTGGTTTGGAGCGAGGTCAGTTCATCAGTCTGTCTGCGTTGTTTCAGCCTTTTAACTGTGAGCTCCAGTCATTTCTCTGTTGGAAGTAATTTAATGTGAATACATGCTTTTCTCCATCGTCTAGCTCTTAATTGTGTGTGATTCTAAGAGAGAGAGAGGGAAAGGTGTGTGTTAATGTTTCTCTAAATGATGTTTACCTCTAATGAGTCCCTACCAACCAGAGACCACCGCCCCTCTCTACCTTCCTCACCCGTGTTCCCTCTCCCTCTTTATTTCAAAGCACTGATCAAATCGGTACATGTTGATAGCCATCGGCTGAATACTCACATACACACACACACACACACACACACATAGAGCTCACTATCACAGTTTTCCCCACTCCTCTACAAAATGTTTATTTGTCTTCTGACTCCACTCACGGTGTGCGCCGAGTGACCGTGGCTGCCGTCCAACAACAACAGTGTCTCTGTATAGTTGTGTGTGTGTGTACATACAGGGGTGGGTGTGTGTGTGTGCATATGTGTGTGTCTATTAAGGGCTAAGGGGTTTGTTTACAGTGTTGAGAGCTGCACTTACGCACACTAACATGTGTACAGAGTCTCAGTTCAAACTGACTCAGCTCTCTGAGCGTTCCTCAGGCGGTATTCAAAGGGATTTTTGGCAGACGAATGTTTCATTTGCACTCAACCTGGTTATTGATTCCGAGGCAGGAAAACACAGTTGAGCTACATCTGTGTGTGGGATATTATTGCACATTTTCCAGTTTTTATTAATCTGTTTCCTACCTGTAGATTTTTCACAGAGTTTGTGACTGCACTCGACTTTTCTATTCCCTTTTGAATATTTTAGCTTTTGTCACATGAGCAAAAATCTTCAAGCTGGAAGTTCTACTGAAAATACTTTTACATTAAATCTGTATGTCTTTATGCCCTTTTTGTCTGTTTCGCCTGTATTGATTAAAACTAAAATAGTAAAAAAGGAAACAATTGTCAACCACATTTGCATCATTCTTCTGTATTTGGACTGAAACTGTTTGGTGTTCAGTTTCAAGTGCCTCAAAGGTTAATAAATGCACCCGCCAATCTACAGTTAAATCAAAATGAATGCAAAAACCACGGTTATTAAAAAATAAAGACCTTTTTTTGTGCCAAACACTTTCTATTTTAAGAAGTTTTAATTTTTGACTTCTTGACCTAAAATAATAATCACTTTAAAAAAACTGTCCAAATTTCTACCATTATTACATTAATTAACTCTTGATGCTCAAGAAAATTATTCCGTAACAGGCCCACCAGCCACACTTTCTTGCCTACTTTTTAAGTTAGTTTTTAAGATGCAACAAAATCATTAGTTTAGTGGCAGCAGGCATTTTGGTGGTGAAATTGCAACACAACTACCAAAATATATAGTGTAAATCAAGTATCACACAAGCACAGAACCCCTTATACAAGAATGGTTCTCCCTTCTAGGATGATGTGTAGAAGCTGTTCAGGTCATTTTTTATTTCATCAAGATCATTTTTGTACAGTTTATGGTTTGTTTACATTGCATACACATGTGCCCCTTTCTAAAACAAAAATAAGCCAGAGCAACAATGGTTTCTGTAGCGTCTTGAAGAGATCTTTTGAGGCAAACCAAGAAATTAGTCCTCTTGATTTGAATATGAGAGTTTAAGACTAATTTGATCACAAAACCTTCAGGGTGAGGTTGTAGAGATTCAATATTGTGGTAGCAGAATATCAATTGTAAATTATGTGTGGCTCATGCATTTGGTATCATCTGAGACTTTACAGCAGGGCTGCCCACACGACGATGTTCTCACACTTAGACCAGGCTTGCAGTACCCCCAACAAATGATTGTAACACTCTTGGAAGCAAAGCAGCTGGACATCCTGTGCTGCCCATGTTCTGGCTACAACTGAAAGAATTTCACAAAGCCACTCAAAAGATCCAACATCTCTACATTAGTGAAACAAAGCCACAATCGTTCCCATTACACAGAGAACAGTGTGAACTGGGACCCTCGTAAACAAAGTTCCCACATCAGTAGAAACGTTTACACTTCCAAATTGCACATATAGGGTGGTTGCTTACAGACTGAGGGAAGTTAAGTTATTCACATTGCTGATTAAATGCTAGATGTAGTTTTTACTCTACCAAAAAGAAAACTTATGCATCATAATTGCCAAAAATGGGAAAAGATTTTGGATTCCCGAAAGATTCACCCCTAAAATGCTCATCAAAATCTGTGCACAGAGACTTGTTTCATATAAAATTTCCTGTGCAAGATAGCAAACTCAGCAGTGTTCATACCTGCATCCTCTAATGCCACTGACAAGCCCATGAAAACACTGATGGTTAAGGCGAGGCTGAAGCTGATGGTTCAGAAACCTCCAGTATAAATAGGGTTATTCTGTTAATTGGAAACATCCTTGTGAAGCTTTGATAACCGTAGTGGTAACATTGCAAAGGAGGCAATTAAACAAATTTGTCTTTGTCAGTTACAGTCATCTATGACTCAGACACTTAAAACTAGAGATTTGAAATGTTGATGTTCAAATTTGGTCTTTGTTCACTGACTCTTTTTTTTCCTTGTTCTGCAGCTGATTACGCCACATGCCATTCGGGTGCAGACACCTCCCAGACACATCCCTGGGGTCGTAGAGGTCACTCTATCTTACAAGTCCAAACAGTTCTGCAAAGGCACACCAGGAAGGTTCATATACACCGGTAAGTCCAAAGAAGACAGTACAAGAACTATTGCAAAGGCTGCTAACTGAATGACGTTTAACTTCTAGGTCCAGAGTTTCTTTTTGGAAATGCGAGCTTGCGTTTGTATTTGAGAAAATGCCTTCGTATGTTTGTGTCTGAATGCCATCTCTGAGCTGCAGTTCATTCTCAGGCCAGACAGTGTTGAACTAATGACTGCAGATTAGTCAACATTAACGACCCACACTCGTTAGAATGTTGCCATAATCAGAGCCTCGTTAAAAACCAGCTACAATTAAACAGTCTGCTCTTTATATGCTTGCATGCTGAAACTATTAGTGAAATCATCCAGAACACCCAGTTTACTAACACACACATCCACACACCCCAACACACGCATGCAGCGTCCACAAACTGCACACAATGTTGAAAAGAAGTGTGACTTCTGAGTGGATTGTTCACTGTGAATGAGTGTTTTCCTGCTGAACTGAGTGAAGACGGGGAAGGAGAGGAAGGCAGCATGTGTGTGTTGGTCTTTTTTAAACGTATACCTGGAAATGAGTGGAGGTGATGTTATGTCTGGTATTGATCCGCTGCTCAACATGGCTCCAACACACCATAATGATGACGTCAACAGGGGGGGAGAAAGGAAGTATTTGCTGCTGTATAAACACTTTGAGGCAGTGGAAATTTAATGACTCCATCTATTAGCTGAAGATAAGGATTTAAACCTGATCAATAAGGATGACATGTTAAGTAGTAATGGCAAACTTTAAGTTATACAGGGTGTTTTTTTTTTTTTTAGAAAACCAATACTTAAGTCACAAATTCAGTAGTTTTAAACTTTATAACTTTAAACAAATCAAATTAACAATGAGACTATAGGGATATGCAATCTTTGGAAAACATTCAGTTGGAATTTTCTTATTTAATGTTGCAAAGACAATCTGATTTGTGATTGACCCAGATTTGTTGTCAAACTTCCAGTTCCTTTTTTGACATTTCACTAAAACTTATACTGCAGTTTAGCATTAGGGGCAGTGAAATTCCATTAAACGGGCTAAATATATTACCTGCACACAGAGTATTAATGCATGGTATGTAATATATTATAGACAGCCAAATATTGAATGTAGGCAGTCTTATGGGATTGCTGTATTGCATACAGTGATGCTGCAGTGACAGTTTGATACATTGTCCCTCTTAAAAACTGCGTGGACTTGAACTGTTGTGGTTCTAAAATATTTTTTATACCAAGCTAAGGTTTTAAAGCTCTGTCCCACAAATGCTTTTGCCGTTTCATTTCCTGCAATATAAATCTCCTGCAGCTCTTGTCCATGCTAACATCCAGTTGAGTTTCTGGAAACATGTTGAAGGTTTGTTTAAAATTTACCCCAAGACTTGATTGGAAAAGCTTTACATACTGAAACAATTGTGCCTATGATGAGGCCAAATACTTGTCATAAAACTTGTTTAAATACAAATGTGTATAAATAACACATTTAAAGGAAGATGGTTCTGTGGCTTTGCATTGGAAAAATGCAAAATGCTGTTCTGAACTTTATTACGTTTGACTAATGTTATGTTGAGAAAGATGCATCCATTATTTATTAAGAATGGTATAAATAATTTATGTAGTTCTTTACGTATAAATAACAGTTGTTCCTAAACTTGCTTTATTATAACTGAATCATTTCTTATCAGAAACAAAGTTCTTGGTTCTTGAATATAATTTGAAATCAACATCTGCCAAATTTTGGGCTTAATTGTATCTTTACCTTTTGTTTCTTGGAGGTATAACTATGAGACATACAATAGAGGCTAATTTATCTTAGATACGCTACAAAAAGGGAAAGACAAGACATTGTACGCTTCAGGAATAAAGGTTGTTTCTCTTCCTTCATAAGTCAGGATCTTACCATAAAGAAGTGAGGAGAATAATAAGAAAAGTAGGAATCATGGAGTAGCATAAAAAGTCATTTATTTCCATGTTTTTGTATATATTTGTATGTATTGTCTTCACTAGGGGTTGTGTTTTTGTAGAGGGTTCTGTAGATCCACCACCACTTGTTGATACTAAATACCAGCAGTGATTCCAGACATGGAGCAGAACTGAAACAACGTTTCAGTTGGATGATGCTGTAATTTTTGTTTTGCTGGCAGTGTGAAATGGTTTTAAACGGTTCTTTCTCAAAACTTGCATGTGTGCCTGCTTTAGTGTTATTCTTCTAAAACATTTTTAGACCAACCCTGGGGCTAGCCAGCAGGTAATTGGTCCGTCTGGCATCCAACTCCTTTTCCTATTGGACGGGTGTGACCCCTGGTGACCTGGCGATTGGCTGATCGCTTCAACATGCGACCCAGGAAACACGATCCGTTACTACGGTTGCATGACCCCGCCTCAAGGTTGACTTGTCTCAGGAAGGTCCTGGCAGTGAAAGCTGATTGGCTACTTGTGGTTTTTCAGTCCTCTTGCTGTGGTTGCCTCTGGGTGTGAGGGCTGTGCGGTTTAACATGCTCACGGTCACGCACACATGTGAAAAGCAACCCTGAACGCCACACTAGCAGGGTCATGTCTTACACAACTTACCACACACACTTTCAAACAGGGGCAGGAGTTGAAAGTAATTGTAAATCAGACTGATATGAGAGAAAGATGGTGAGTAGTCTGGTTAACAGATGGTCTACCACATTGGAACAGTCCACACACACGTAAATATGGTGCCGTATGGCTGCTTCATCCGCCTGATGGGAAAAATTAACATTCTCCACATCACACACTGCTGTAAACACACTCGACGGTGCAAAGTGACAATCAATAAATGCTTACACTTGCCAACATTAACACAGATAAAGGAAACAGAGGCGCGATAGGAAATCTAAAGCTAGGTCGTGGACAGGAAACTTTGAGCAAAGCATATCAAACTTTGGGAAAAAATTGACTTTCTTTCTCTTTTTCAAACATTTGAGTCTCACTTCTGTTGCCTAAAAGGGAGACAACAAGAAGCTGAAGTGTAGTAAAAGAGATACAGCACCAGAAAGACAGATGGACTTTTAAAACCAGATTGTAAAGTATTGATCGCCTCATAAGTAGATCACACATACAGTACAGTGGTACACGCATGCAGATACACACATGTACAACTGCGTAGAGACGGTGAGCTCAGGAGAAAGAGATCTCATCTCATAAGGGGAAGAATGAAGCAATAATTCAGTGGTATTGAACTGCTGGCTGGCCAGAGAATCAATATCACCACACCTCCTCTTCGTTTCCTCCTCCTCCTCCTTCTGCTCTTTTTACATCAGTCCTCTTTGTCCTTTCACCCACCCAGTTTTAGCCTTTGCCTTTTCCCTCCCTTGTTCCCCCATCTGTGGATTCCTTTGTTTCAGTACTCCCAAAAGATTATGAAAAAAACACAATTGTATTGAAGCTGATCGTAAAATATTTCAGATTTCACCTTTTTTTTTGGCTATTATTCCCCTCTTTTCTTTATTTTCTCTCTCTCCTCCATTCACATTTCATGGTGGAGCAACACTGGATGGTCTGTCCTCATGAAACTTCTATGAGTATTGATCTGATGGCGGCTCTGGACTCTGAGGGAAAGAACAAGGCTGAAGGAGGAGGAGATGGAGGAGTGATGGCTGAGCGGGTGGATGGGTGAAAGTGGCAGAAGGTGTAGTTAGTGAGGAGGAGGAGGAGGGAGGAGATGAAGCAGAAGACAGGGATGATGGGGGGAGGTAAAGCAGAGCTGGAGGGATTCGTGCTGAGAAGGTTTCAGGGGAGCAGCAGGGAGGCAGAATTTGTTAGATGAGACAGGTTCAGGTTTCAGTGTCATTCGCTCTGATGAAGTGTTTATGTTGTGTTTTTGTGAACAATGTGCCACGACAACATATTTATGGCTGATTTTATGTGTTCTGCCGGAGCAGTTCTTGCTAAACAAAACAATAAATTTTACTCTGAAAAACATCTGCTTTTCGTTTGTCCAAATCTGGAAAGTAAGCACTGCTCATTAAAACATGGGGGGAGTACAATAAGTGTTTAGGGTACACGGGTTAGGATTTTAATAGACAGAATGCCTTTGGTGGCTTTACTTGCACTTTTTAAAACTGATACTTAATGACCTCGACAACTTCTGCTGATCTGATACTGATTCTGTTTTTGTACAAATCCTTGGGTGGAATATGACCCTAAGTCTTCAGTCAGTGCTTTGCATGAGCATTCATACCTTGATCATGATCTATGTCATAGACAAGCACAAATAAGGCATTTTCTCAAAGATGAATATCTGAAAAGTGTGGTGTGCATGTGTAGCCAGCCCTCATGAGTTAATATTTTGCAGAACCACCTTTAACTACAGTCACAGCTTTATATGGTTTTGGCGTTGTTGTTTTATTTTTGTTTGTTTGGTTTTTTTAACCATGGGCCTCTTGACTGCTGATTATTGTTCTTATTGTGTGATCAAAGTACTTGGATTGCCACGTCTTGGTTTGTTCAATATGTTATAAATGTTGGTTTGTAAACCGTGATTTAAACTTTCTCCCCAAGTTTCTCCTTGACCTGACCTCAGTGTCTCTTGGTCTTCATGATGCTGTTTGCTCCTGAATGTTCTCCAGCAAACCTCTGAGACCTTCAGAGAATCTGTGTATTGAGATTAAATAGCACACAGGTGGAGTATGCTTTGTAATTAAGAGGACTGATGGATTTTATTTTGGGGTATCAAAATAAATATAAAGGCATAGCACACGTGTCTTTTCCCTCCACTTCACAATTCTTGGCCACTTTGTGTTGCTCTACCGCATAAAATCCTCATCAAAACATTGAAGTTTGTGGGAAAAGTTATGAATTAATTTTAAATCCACACAGGCAAACATTCACACATCATTTTGTTCTTAAAGAAACATTGTTCCATTATTAAAGAGACAGTCTGAGATGCTTAAATCATCACAACTAATCTGAGCTGCGCTGTGATGTGATGTATACGCTTATCTCTATGTCTGTGTGTTTCTGTGTGCCATATTAGTGCTGGCATCGGTTAAACGTCTCCAGAGATGCTCAGCGAGAGGATCTGACACTGGCAGTTGGTTCTGACAGTTGATATCCCGCCGACTGTTAGGCAGCTGTTTTTCTAATTTTTTGTTTTCCCTCAACCATGACTGCATGCTCTTTTTCTCTTTTGTTTTTGTCTGTCTACCAAAGTTCTTCCTCTTTACTCCTTTCCACACCCTTCTTCTCTAACTCGCATCACTCCCTTTTGGTCTGTTTCTGTCATAAACACTGCTGTCTTTAATTAAAACAAAACAATCTGGTTATGTTTAAAACAATCAACATTAAGTACAATAAGACAAAGTTTTTGCAGGGTTTGATGTATCCAAATAAGTCAGGGTGTTCACATGTCATGCAGTTCATTAAAACCAAGAGAACAGCAAAATGAAAGAAAATACAATAAAGTCTTAGCATGCAACATGTGAGGAAAACAACATGGTGAACTAAACCAAGAAGACAAAAAGCAGAGAAAAGGTGAAGACAGTTTCAGCATTTTATTGATTGTTGAAATGTCACTGAAAACCTAAGGTGTTTTGGGTTGAACAAATTAGTGTTTATTGAACACTAATTTGACATGAAAGGGACAGGAAAGACATCAACCCCAGAACGACTACTTCCAGGACTATATGCACACTGTGCACCTGCTCTACCAAGCAAGCCACCCAGTGGTCCATTCAGAACCTAGTTCAATAGAGTAATCTACTTGATTCTGGCTCCTCATTCTGAAAGAATGCTTTCAAATTAAGTGACAACTTCATACCAAGACAGAGATTGCATTATCTTAAGGTTTCTATATCAAGATTAAATTAGAAAGTTGTTCCTCTTGGTTAAATCTGCATTTTCTGTTCTTTTTTTCCCTCATGTTAGTCTTTTTTTTCTTCCTACGCAGACCCACCCTTTTCTACCTCTAATTCATGTCCACATAATTACCATCAATAAATCACAAAATCCTAATGTGCCCAAAGGGCCTCCTTTAAGCACATAGAAATGCTGTCCACAACAGTTTAACATCTGGACCAAAGCTCATGATTTATAAAGTAATGTTGCGAACAAATTAGGTGGTTGAGAACGTAACAGAAACCAGAGACTTGGGTGTGATGTGTGAATAACACAGACATATCTAAAAGACACATGCTAAAAGAAGTTGCACAACAAGCAAAGGACATTCATCTGCAAGTAATTTATCAGTGCTTGCTGTGGAAAGTACCAAACATCACTGCCGCAGCTGCACTCTTGGACTTCATGTACGCAAACACACCCCTTTGGTTCCCACAAGTCCATGTTAATCCAGCATAACTTCCTACCTCCACCTCGCCTATTGCTGAACTTTCAGGGTTCAACAATGTGGTGATGACATAAGCTCAGCATTTGTCATTAATTAAAAAAGTACAGAAATACTGCTCAAACTTTTACATTTTGATGCTATCCTGACAGACAGAGCTTTCAGAGCTTTCCTTGATTGACATATTGATTGGATAAAGACTTTGGATGAGAGTAATTGGAGCATTAAAGGGGCCCTAAGTGTTCCTTAAAACCTCTTCTGATTGCATCTGTACTGCCATTATCATACAGATGTTTTTGACACTACCAGTTTGCAGCTTTTCAGTATACCTGTATCTATATGTATATATAAAATGTATTTAGTTGCTTGCACTTAATCCCAGCTGATTCTGACGTCATCTAATAAGATTGCATTTTTTTTGGAAGCTCTGTTCTGTTCATTTATATATGTAACAAAACCTCTGTGGTGTCATTTAGGTGGAAAATACCTGGATTCTTGGAAAGGTAGTCCTAAAGCTGGTTGTTTGAGAATTTGATGGAGAAGTGGCTTCACCCCGACTCAACCACTTGAAGTTACCACATGTATCGTAATTTTGATGCAATGCAATAAAAAGATATCTCATCATTCAGCACAACAAACATTCAGGAGGATGGAGTGAGGTTCCTGCACTCAACTTAGGAGTCACAGTTCTTGGGAGAGCAAGGGAAGTTGTGAAGGAGAAGCCAGGTATTATTTAAAAGCAAAAGCAGACAAAACATGATTTACATGACAAAACGTCCAGCTTTGCATCCATAAAAAAAAATCACCTTAGAGTTTTAGTTAAAGCACAGAAATTTTGGATTTGTAAACTTTCAAAAAGGTCCTGGAAATCCTGCAGATCAAAGATTGATTGTAATCAGATGAGAGGGGGGCCAAAAACTAAATATTTCTTGATTTTTGTTGGAGTATTAATTTTTTTAAAATTATTATTATTATTTTTTTTTTGCTTGTTCTTGTGAGCAGTACAGTTTTTTTCTGGTTGGATGTTTTTTCTTTGTTTTATCTGAGACTTGGATTAAAGCATAAGCTTAATAATACACGCTGTTATATTAAGAATAGCATTGGGTAAACACTAAAATTATTCCCATTTTTTTTTACTTTTATATTTTAAAAAAAACATTTATTAATGAAAATTAAATAGTTTGTCAGTGAGTGGTACATTTCTTAATTTCTTGCAAGCTTGCAAGTGTAACATTGTTGTTTGACAAGCCTGAAAGGATCTCACTATAAAAATTTTGATGATTTGAAAGCGTCTTTCGGTTTGTTCTCTTGTGTGGCGCACAGTGACGTTTCACACCAGAATAAAGACTCTTACTGTGAAGGATAAGAGTTGGAGATGGTGAGTAGTTAAAAGGGAAAACTGGACTTTATTGTTGAGCCATTTTGTTTTGAGGTTGTTGGAAGTATATTTTGATCAAAGCGAGATCTTTTTTTTTGGGCTGACTTCCATTGTATGACGTTTATGTCCAGTTTATTTCTATGCCTTAATGCTCAGCTTGAGGAAAACAGGAAATTGTTTCATCCAAAATAAAGAACCTGCCTCAACCCGCTGTAACATGATTAATCATTTTTAGATGTCTTTTCCTCAGCAAATGACTCACAGATTTAAATATAAAAACACATGCCCACTTCTCTAACCCACTTCTTCTATAAGTTAGAAGAAATACATAAATACATTAGTAAGGTTCACCATTCAGTTCAGCCCAGAAATACAAACACCTTCCGGTGTCAGTGGGGTATTTTGAAACAAAAAGAGAAGTGATTGTTTCTCCTCACTAGTCTGATTCCCCCCTGCTGACTCCTGCAGATGTTTGGATTGTGTGTGTGTTAATTAGGTTTGCACAGCTGGGCTAAACACCAGCAAGAACAGCGTTAAAAGTGCAACATGTAACATTTTGAAACTAGGATCAGAAAGCTTTATAATCACACTAATGACTGATGTTTAACCAGCTAAATTTAATTTCCATATTTAACCGTGTGTAACACACAAAGACTGTTTGTGAAATACTGCACTGTGAAATTTTTAGCCTCTGAAAATTGGTGCAAAGTTTTTCAACACAATAAGGGCCAATGGTGGAAAGCTAATGGAAATAATTTTTATTCTGACAAGCAGAGAGAATGAAGAGCTTTTAATGAACCACTTGAAAGCTATCATGTTTTTGGAAAAGGTCTTTGATCCATGCAAAAAGGTTTTTAGTTACTAGATGGGATCACATTGTTACATGTCCTCTGCTTTACTCTCTGGGCATATACATTTCACAGTCAGTGCTATTATTTACAATTGCATCAGGAAGTTATATTAGGAAAGCAAAAATCTATATATGCAATGTGTGTGTTCCCTGACAGGTGGTTGTTTTGAATGCTGTCCAAATCCAATCTTTAATACATGTGGAAATGTGAAGCTTTCCACATATGAAGCCTCCAGTGGCTCTTTGTATTTGTGTTGCTCTTTGGGTTCATTGTGTCAGCTTTTGAAGACATCTCTCTCTAATCACTGCTGTGCAGATGATATGCAGCTCCACACCTCTCTTTGAGCTAGTGAAATTTCTAAACTCCACATTTTGGCAAAGAGTTTAGACACAGTTAAACATCGGATGGGAAACAGTTTTCTTCTATTAAATGAAGAACAAACTAAAATACTTAACATTTTATTGGAACGATGACAAATGAGCATCTTGTACCTCTGTGTACTTTGGCAAAATCTTGTTAGGAATCTTGGCTTAACTTTTAGCTCAAGTTTCACTTTGGATGCAAATGTCAAATTCCTGTTTTTCTCATTTATTGCCAAACTGAAATCCTTTGTCTCACATCCTGAACTGTAAATAATTATTCATACTTTTCTTTCATCATGTTCAGATTATTTTACACATTTCTTGGCAAAATGTCCCTAGAATGGTTGGTAGCAAGTTGTACACAACTTCATAAAGTCCTCTTTCTTTTTACTCTTTATTTTTGTTTTATATGCATTTTATTGTCTCTGTCTTGCATTTTATTTTGTATTTTCAATAATGTCACTGCTTTTCTTGTCTATTTCAAGCAATTTTCCAGTTATTCTATTTATCAGATTCTGATTTGTATTTAATCTATGTTGTGCTGCACTTTCTTGCAACACTTTAAGTTATTTGTTTTTATTTCTGCAAAAAATAATTTGACACTGAAACTAGCAAATTGACAGTACTGATATGATGCATACGTTGAGTGACCTTTATCCTGCAGAGATCTTTACTTTTTTCTGCAGCAGAGCGTAATAAGTCCGCTTGTTATTATGAAGTATTAAATATTATTCGAGTAAAACCTGTTGAGAAGTAGAAGTAGTCTTACTGGAAATCCTATGGATATATAAAGAGCAATTGTTTGTTGTCAGGTTTGCACATTGGACTTAATAAAACCATTACCATTACTGGAGTCATCATGGAAAATCCTACACATCTGCCATTATATGAAATATAATATCAGAGAAAAGCATGGACTGTTTAGTGTAATCTCTGTTACGTTTATTTTACTCATCCTCTTTCTATTCCTCTCTTTTCTGCAGCACTGAATGAACCAACCATTGACTATGGTTTTCAGAGGCTTCAGAAGGTTATCCCTCGGCACCCTGGGGACCCTGAAAGGCTTCCAAAGGTAGCAAAAGTTTTTAGCTTGATCTTTTTCCAAAGTTAAGATTAAAAAAAACTTTTTAAGAAAAGTATGACTCTACAAAAGGGAAATATTTGAGTTAGAAAGCTTTGCATTCAAAGAAAACCTGCTGAGATTAACTTAAAGGACAGAATACTTATAAAGACATTTTTGTTTCTTTTTATTTTGCTAAGCAAAATATGTGATTTCAAATCTCAAGTGGGTTGTATGTTTACCTCTCGATGAACTCTCAGTGTATAAGCTTCATAAAAACAGAGCGATTGATTCTTTTCCAGCTCAGAGAGTCATATTTGATTATTTGTTCGTTGGCTGAAATTCAAACAAAGTGTTAAGAAGATCAGCAGATGTAAATAATTAACAACAAACGATGAGCTGTGCTTTGATACCAAACTCCGTTATCGTGATCTGTACATGCAGGAGGACTCTCCTCGTGGTGTGGCTGTTTTCATGTGAGGGCTTGGTAACCTGATTGAAATTAAAATTTTTGGGAGAGGTGGGGGGGACTTGGCGGTCTCCTGAAACAGCTGCTGCTGAATGACTCCTTTTTATTTTGGAGCTGGACCAAGAAAGGCTGTCTTTGGTGTGACATCATGAAATAATGGGCGCTGGTCATGATGTGATGATGTGTTGATGCTCTGATGTCAACACAGTCGTGCCAACACCCTGCATCCGTCCACATGTGTTATCAATTGCACACAGTGCACATCATGATTGTGGGAATGTGTGCAACACAGAACAAAACAGTCTGTTAAAATAATACTGTAAATGTTTCTGCGTCTGCAGAAATGTAAACCCTATGTTCTTACTGATTTTTTTTATTTATATATACGTGTCCAGGGTTTGTTTTTCTCACTGATGGGGCTCTCCTTTCCTTCAGGGTGTGAAATTAAAACTCAAGGTCAGAAAAAGTAAAACATCTCTATCAGTTCTGCCAATTTTTCTTGCGTTTAAATGTTTATATGTTAGTAGTTAGAGAGAAAAGAAGCAATCCCATTGTTGTGCACAGAGTAAGCACTCTTAGAAAACACGATCATACTTTCCAGTCAAGTTATCAGACTGGCCCCTTACTGAGAAATAAACATAATCCAAACCAACATATTCCAATTTAAAAAAGTAATTGCCCCCATAAAACTTTATGACTGCTTGTTTCAGCAGCAGCAACAAGGCAAATAAATAAATGTGTATATTGTTTAGATTCACCCACAATGCAGGGTGTTTAACTATGATCGGACAATTTAAAGTCACAACTAATGTACAATGAAGTAAGCTATTTTGCAAAGTAAAGTGGAGACGTTCTCCTCAAAGTGGGGATCGTTATTCATCGTTCCATAAATTAAGGTAAGTCATTTAGGTCCTAAAGAAGTACAGCTGGACCAGATTGTCATACTGGTACCAGGATATTTATTTGTTGTATCTATCCATGATGATACACAGCATTTTTGTAATGCTGTGTATTTTTTTATGTCGGATGTAACAACACTTTCTTATCAAGCCACCAAAAAAGATGTAATTCTTTTGGCATGCAAGTCATTTGTGATCTTTTTGACCATCTGTTTTATGACATTTTGGTTGAGTTGCTGTTAATTTTGGTAGGCAGAAAACTCTTGGAAAGATTCACCACTGCATCATGTTCGATCTGTTTCATTTATCATGGATTCTCAAGATATTTTAATCTTTTACCTCATGTTATCATGCAGGTTCTATTTAAATGGTTTGTTGATTCCACAGGTCAGCTGTGTTTTTAATTAAATCCTTGTTTCAGGTTTTGAACTTTTGGGGTTCAAACATGAGACTACAGAAATTGGCACAACTGACAGAATGAAATCCTAATCTTGTATTTGAACCTTGAAGTTTCTTACATTTGTGAAATATCCTTCTGCTTGATGTTTTTTTTCCTCCCATTGTGAATTTTATTTTGAGCAACATGATGTCACCCAAGATATTTCCAGGCAAAGCCACAATGAGAATAGTTATGCTGCTGTAAATACAACAATCGATCAGGGATCAGGTTTTCCCCATGTTTGAATGATGACTGTAACTGAACCCAAACACACTGTTGCTTTTAGATGTTTTTTTCCCCTCCTGGTAGATTTTGTTCCAAGTTCTGTGAAGGTATTAGAAAGGAGAACTGTAACTGTTATAGCAGTATTGCAACAGTATTTTGATTCTCGTTTTCTTTCTGGTTTTGTTTAATGTGAAAAAGTTGGAATATGCGATTCTGTTCACCGGCATCAAATGCAGTTTTGGCTGCTTGTCGAGTGTCAACCAGTCAATGTATAATTTCTAAGAGTGTGTTGGCAGCACCACACAGACGACAGACAGACGGAGCAGTGGAGTGTGAGAGAGGATTACTAGTGAACAGCCGATTCTATAATTGTTCAATGAACATTCAGGGGATTTTACTGGCAACACACACAGGCAGGCACTAGTTCAGCTGCCAGTTTGTGTCACTGTGATCTCCTCACCATCCATCCATATCTGACACATACAGTTTGCACCTTCCCCTGTACTTCTCTCTGTTTTTATACTGGGACGCAGTGACGTTTTGAAGAACTACTCATCTGACCCTCTGGTTTGACACTTCTTTCATGTAGCTGTTAAAATATTTCACAGTGATTGGGAAGCTGCTTTAAGAAGCAGATACATCATCAAGTGTCACCAAATATTTTTACCTAAATAGTTCCAATGTTAATTTGCTCATATACAGATGAAACCAGATGTTTACATGTTACACATAGGTGTTTCTTTCTCTCACAGACAAAACGTTTCCTCTTGTAGGGCTACAGGTATTTTATTTCTGTCAGCTAAATACCAGAGCAATAAAAGTGAGAATTTTTAAAACTTATTTCAAATTTAGGAAAACACAGATTTTTGTAGTAATTGATAGATTTCTGTTCAATCTGTGCAGCACACACAGTTACCAACAGTAAAATAGACTCACAAATAAAATAGTTATTAAAAGAGAACCCAAGAGCAAAACAAGTTAAAAAGAAAAAGTACCCGGTATCCAAAAGCTCCAAATCTGAATGATAAACAAGATTTTGACTCAATTCGTATTTTACACAAAGTTTATGCAAAGGACTCATCAAGGGCAGGGAGTAGGATTTCTCCTTCCAGGAGCAATTAACATTAATTTCAACCAACTGCAAGGTTTTCCTTGAGAACTTGGAAACATTGAAATAATACACCACAACAAAAGTAACACACTCTGTCCTGATGTGGAAGAACACTGTGAGCTGTCACTGAACATACAGAGTCAAAACTGGGGCTAAAGTCTAGTTTATAAAGAGACTGGAGACAAAACCAATAAACTCACTATAGGTAGACCACTGATGAGTGATGTTTCAACAAAGTAGCATCAGCAGAAAAAAGTGATCTGGTAAGAGATGGGTGGTTTCTTCATGTGACTCACACAGCTGACATCGCTATGCACCTCATTTTACTGATGTCATACCTTCACAAGGTCACATCATTGGCAGCACCAAGATGAGTAATCCTGGATGAGTGTGAGTAATGCAGGTGATGCGTGAAGATATACTGAACGTGAAACTTTCCAACATACATGCAGTGCTGAGATGTATGAGTGTGTTACTGTCATGCACTTAAATCGACTTCACCACCAGGGAGAGGCAATGAAATCTGAAACCACCATCTAACAACACAGAGATGATGTCCAAAGAAAATTTGTGGACACATGTCGATACCGCTTCCTATGTGTGCAATAGTGTCCCATGTGAAAAGCATGACATCATATCTATGGGAAGGGTGACCCTCCATGTACGGCATCCCTAATGGCCCATTAGATGTGGATCAAGCTGCTAATGTACCAGCATTAGGGAGAAATAAGTCACATATGTGTCATGTATGTGCTTGTTAGGCACATGCACGTTACACACACATGTGACCCCAACAGATACTCAGCCCAACGTTTCCTAGCCATAATGCATACAACATGTGTGTGTGGATACTGTATGGTTATCATTTTAGCACAGCTCATAAATCAGACATTAAAAGCACCTTGACAACTCCTGAGTCTTTTCCCTCTTCCAATAAAATGTCTTTTCTGTCTGACTCAGTTTTCTCCATATTTTCCTGAGACAGATCACAGTAAAGGGAGAGAAAGGTTATACAAAACTGACTGAAATAGTTAATAGGTAATAGGTAAATTAGCACATTGAGATAAAAGTTGTGAAAGACAGGTAAACATTCGCTAAATAAAAAAATAAATAATTAAAAAGCAGAGATTAAAGCTATAGAATAATTGTTTCATTTGTATTTTAAATAAATGTCTGGAATAATATCTGGACGATGCTACATTGACATGTTTAACATGCATTTTGTGGTAAAATATTTCTAATTCAAATGGAAAAAAAACTTGTCTAAATCACAAATTGTCTTAACATTTGTTCAGTTTTGATTTTGCAGTTTATGGTTTCTTGTTTGCTGCAGATATTTTTCATTTTTCATTCAGCAACTTCATCTGCATTATGGAGGACAATTAAGGGATTACAAATTAGAGACAACAATATTCTAAATGTGGAACTAAAACTAGACATTTCCTTCTAAACAATGCTTCTTATTTACAAATACACATGTAAGAGATTAATTAGCTGATGGATTTTCTCTTTAAATGAAAGATAAAAATGAAAAAAGTCAAAGTGCAATGCATTAGGCAGTAAAAAGATTTGAATGATGCAGCTCCACAAAACTGCAGACCTGATGATGATGATGTTACCAGAGGATCATCTTTCCTTCCCGTTTATCAGTGACTGGCTTTACCGGAACCACTTCAACGCCCGAGGTCGGGTTTCTGTGTGTGTGTATACGTATGCGTGGAGGTGTGTGCGTGGGTGGGGGTGTGTGTGTGTGTGTGTTTGTTTGTGAGTGGTTCAGCTCGCCAGCCCTAATAATGAGAGGTTAACAGAGAGGCGGCAAGAACATAATAATCTGTAAAAGATTGAATTTAGCTCAGTTGACAGGCACATAAGATCTGCTGACTGGCTGTTCGACCTTTCATATCTTCACACACACAAACACACACACCCCTGCACACACTGATGGAAAGGCAATATGTTCCACCGCCACAAACTCACAGGAGAGCACACATGCGGCGAAGCATGTGTGAGAGTGTCACACAGTGCAGGTTAACTCTGCGAAGTACAGAGTAATTTTCTCTCTGTCACCTCAAGCTGTGAAAACGACAACACATTAACCGTTAAACAAGACACCTTAGACCTCAGGGCGGGCCGTCAGAGGTGAGGAGAGGAGAAAAATAATAAAGGTAACAACCATGGAGGACGAGAACAGCAGAACTTGAACTTTGTGGAGAGGATAGAGAAGGCAGGAGGGGACAAAGAAATGGATGGAGGAAAAGGTTAACAGAATCACAAAAGCATATTAAAAAGCTGTGGAGATTTCAAGGCTGGCACAAAAGATTTAACATATTTGTATGTTTGATTGGTTTAGGGTTCGTTTATTTTTTACTAACTGATTGGTAAAAGAAAAAAGAAAACAGGAAATGATATCAAGGACTCAACCTGCTTTAAAGAGTTAAAAAGACAGAGCATTTTATGATCAAATGGCCTTTTATGGGTTCTCTAAGGGCTTATTTGAATTTGAAGATGAGCCTCCAAGAAACTTTTTGCAGTCTAGATTGACTTTAGATTTCATTTTAAATACCTGTCACTTTAAGATGTTGTTAAGCTGCATAAAAGCACTCAAGTTGGCAGGCGATCATCTACATTTTAAAAGGAGTGAAGTGCAATTTGTTTATCATGAAGAGATGGGTTAAGACAGAAAGGGATGAAAAAGGCAAATGGCACTCGACGTTTTAAAGATTGAGCTTCAAGCAAATAATTATAATACAGATATTTTATCATTTTCTTTCTATTTTTCACAGGAGGTTATTCTGAAAAGAGCAGCGGATCTGGTGGAAGCCCTCTACGGTTTGCCTCATAACAACCAGGTATATACCCTAACACATACAGCTGTCCGCCTGGAAACAGGAAGAAGTCTAAAACTGGTATCATGGTTGCATGTTTCCCAGGAGATCATCCTGAAACGAGCAGCGGACATCGCAGAAGCTCTCTACAGCGTTCCACGAACACACACCCAGCTCTCCGGCTCGACGCACACAGGCATGATGGGAGTGAACTCCTTCACTGGACAGCTGTCTGTCAACGTCTCGGAACCGTCACAAGCCAATCAAGGTACACGTTCACACTTTTCACATGGCACAATTCAAAACATGTAGACATAAATGGAATTAATTTTTATACTGGCTTTTCACCAATTCATAATTTGTTAAATCATACTTGATTACAGATTATGTAGTTGGAAATTAGCAGATACAGTGCTCTGCTTTTGAAAGGTTAATGAAATGATCTACATTGACTGTGTAAAGAAACAGTAAACACAAAAATAATTATAATCAATATATCATTATGTATATAGATGCTATGAAGACGGGATTTCTGCAAAGTGAATGCCCTCACTCTGTCAGCCAGCCTTTCTTATATAGACAACGTTTTACTAATTAGGAGTAAATAATTGATTGACTTAATTAGGATCGAATTGGAATTAATCTAAATCTGGTTGTTTAATCTGATTTTTCAATATTAATCTCTGCAAGCAGGAAACTACACCAAGCAACAAGCTTTACCTCATCAACAACATTTTTTGACTGTCTTCACACTGTTCCATTATGTTGGTATTTATTGCAGGGTTTGTGCGCAGCAGCAGTAGCGTGTCACCTCACGGTTATGTGCCCAGCTCTACACCTCAGCAGACCAGCTACACCTCAGTCAGCAGCACCATGAACGGCTACGCTAACAACGGTGGCATGACCAACCTCGGAGGCTCGCCCACTTTCCTCAACGGCTCTGCCGCCAACTCGCCTTATGCCAGTTAGTGCACACATGCATTGTCCACTCAACACATTATAATAAATAGACAAACTGTTGTGGATACACACGTCCCGACACAAGTACAAAATATAGATTCCCGATGGGGTTTAATGCTGCACAATATTCAAACAATCATCAATTCATTGCTCTATTTTATCTAAAAAAAGTCAAGCATTCTCTCTTTTTGTTGTTTCATTTCACCATATTCCTGTTTAATAGACTGGAAGAACGAGGAGAGAATGATTTGATAAATAAGAGTAATGCAAAGAGTACAATAGGAAGGAGTGTCTCAAAGAAATGTGCCTTTAAAGGTTTAACTGGTATAAAAATAGATGATTGTGATGAGAAGAGGCTGAACTAACAGGTTTATTTATATGAGAGCTTCATGTTTGTTCAACTTACAGATGATTATAACTTGAAAATGTTGTAAATATTTCATTATGAAGCTGTAATTGGATACATCTGTAGAGATACATGTAAAAAAAAAAAAAAAAACTCAGACAGAACATTAAGCTCAAGTGTTGTGATGAAACATGTTGTTTCTAAATAACAAAAATTAACAAGCTGTTCAGAGGGCTGTAATGAGGCTCATGGGAGGACGCGTAACAGATTATAAACTATCAGAGAAAAAACTCACATCAATACATTTTTTATCTCTTAGGTTATGTGTAATCTTTTTATTTTAACCACAAAATATGTTGCAGTTTATATTCTGTGGCATTCAGAATCTATCTCCATTTCTCATTGAGTTTTCTCCTTTTTTGCCTTTTTTTCCTCCATCAGTTGTTCCATCCAGTCCCACAATGGCCTCATCCACATCTCTTCCCTCCAACTGTTCTTCTTCTTCTGGGGTTTTCTCCTTCTCCCCGGCCAACATGGTGTCAGCGGCTGTTAAACAGAAGTCCGCCTTTGCACCGGTGGTGAGGCCGTCGTCCTCTCCTCCTCCTTCCTGCACTAGTGCCAATGGCAACGGACTTCAAGGTAACTGACCGCGCTGGTCCGATTACGAGGTGGAGGCTTATGTGAAAATGTTTTGCACATAATATGTTTGTGTGTTATTGCTTTTCCTACTAAAAATAATTATCCCTGAAGGTTTAGATGAAAGATTTCTTTAAAACAACTCTCAGTTCTCATGTCTCGATAAATTAGAATATCATCAAAATGAAATATTTCAGTAATTCAGTTCAAAAAGTGAAAAAAATACTATAAAATAAAAAGAGGACAGTCAGGTTTTTTTAATATTCCCTCTGGTTCTAGAGTGACTTAACACACCCAACTGGGATAACGATGTGAACCATTCAAAAGTGCAAATTAGAAAATATAATCTGATTTATTGTCTCCTGTCATCCATATACTTTCTACCATTTTTTACTACAGATTCTCCTTCCAATAAATTTTCCAAGTATATGTATGAATAAACCACTTTTTACAGTAGGAACTGCTGGAGGTTTCACATTCTTTATGGATTCTTTATGGACTGTGTCTTTTAGTAGGCGTCTATGTTACAACATAAATTCTGGATTTTCATTATCAGCCAGTCAGACGTCTCAGAATCAAGAAGGAAGTTTAAATTTTTAGAATGAAACACTGAAAAATATATATTTTTCAAAGACATTCTGATAGGTTGAGCATAGATCAGCATCACAGGTCAGCTAATCACAAGACAGGGATTACTTAACTTAAGTACAACGTCAAAAACCTGCTGGCATGGATAAAAGTTAGATATGCTCATCTCTCCGTATTGTGTTACATTTTCCTGTTAGCTCTCCAGTTTTATCCATGGAGTATTGAGGAATTGAGGCTGCATGATTTGTGCATCCTTATCCATCTTTTGCAGTAGGACTGTCCTCATCAAGACATTGTTGTCCCTGTTACCATTTGGAGTCATTTACGACGAGGCATTTGCTGAGCCACTACTAATGGAATGTATTTTTGACTTGAACACTGGATTTAATGGGTTAGCAAGTTGATGATACTTAATGTATTTGAATAATCCATGTTTTTAGTGCTTTCAGAAAATAACTTTTCACACTTTTTAAGCATGGAAAATATGATTAATAGAAGTGGTTTTTGCATTCTGTGATTGTTCTTGTTAAAATATGAATTCTTTGGACTTTCCCACAGAGCACACAGTACATGTGCTTCGAAAGTCCAATAAATCACCCCCCCACCTTCGTCATGGGATTTATCTGACAATAATATTAAAGCATCATCTGGCATCCATATTTGTTTCCCAGGCTTTTTTTTTTTTTTTCAGACTGTCAGCTGAGAATCATTTTTGACATGTACAGCTATGATGTTGGCTTCTGGAGAGGAAAAGCTGGAAAATGTTTTATAGGTTGCTTTTAGCCCAAACTATCTGTAAAACAACATCCTTGGGACTCGCCCGAGTCACTAAAACCAACCTGGTTCAGTAACAAGCACACGCTGTAATAAGGAGAAAGAGCGACCGTTAACAGGTGTGCTCTGTGTTACTAGTTGGCTGCAGACTGCTCAGTCTGGATAATTCACAGGGGGAAGAAGGATGAGCATCTGAATGAAGGCCGTCAGAAACCAGGCCAGTCTTTCTCAACACCAGCTTAAACAGAGTTTACTTAGGAAACTCATGTCACCCGCTAGACGGAGAGCTGGTAGCACATCTCCCCCTCTCAGAAGGGAAAGTAGAGAGTGAGAAAGTAGAGAGTGGGGAGGGGGAGTGTTGTGCAACAACAGTATCCAGATTATTTAAAGCAAGTCTGAACAGCAGTAGGTCTTCTTTGTATTGCTCGTAATGCACGAACATTAGACAACATTCAAATCAGATGCACAGTGATGTTTAGCAGAGTCAGTGCGGCCACCATTACAAACTGTTGACAGATGTTGAGATGATGTTCTGTACTCAATGGTTATTTAAAAAGACTTTTCTATTTTGAGGTAATTGTTACTCTTTTTGTGATTAACAACCGGATTACAGTGTTTGATACTATCGAACTTTTCACCTTGTTATTTCTTATTTCTTGTTTATCCTTTCTCACCATCCCTTTCTTCCCATTCTTCCATCTCCGCCTTTTTCTACCAGATCAAACATTTGTGGACTCTAGCAAGTACTCATCAGCCGGCTCTCTACAAGGCCTGGCCTTCACCTGAAGTATGTTCCTCAGCCTTTCTGTCCCCTCTGTTGACTTAATGCATCTGAAACTTCTGACTAACTCACTGAGTTTTCACTCTTGTTTCTTGCTTCTTAGCTTCAAATATTTCAACAAGTTGCCAATGCATTTCGTTGGGATTTTATGCAACACAAAGTAACACATAAGTTTGAAGTGGAAAGGAAAGTATGCACATTGTTCAATTTAAAAAAAAAAAGTTAAAAAAAATCCAAGAAGTTAGAACTGCATTTGTATTCAAAATTTGTTTGTTGGATAACATTTTTGAACAGTCAGCATCATTAAGACACACAAGATAGGTCTGAGATAAAGCTGTGATGAAGTTAAGTTATACAACAATATTCCAAACATTGTACAAATTATAGGCCACTATTCAATCCACCATCCAGAAATAGATTATTGCATAATTGCAACAACCTACCAAGACTATTCCCCTAAGTTGACAAATCAGGCAAAGATAAATCATCCAAGAGGCTCATTGCAGACGAGCATCAGAGATTCAGAGCTCGGTTAGAAAAGCTGCTCTTCATGCACTTTACTAATCAGACTTTTCTGAAACAGTGGCAAGAAGAAAAAGGCATTGATATAACTAAGCCAGAAGTCCTGTTTGTAGTTTCCAAATCTCAGTCAAGATTTGACAGACCATATTCTGGTTAGATGAGACCAATTTTGAATCATTTGGCCTCCTTCTGCAGAGTATTGTTTTAGGGGGCTGAATACAAATGCACAACAAAATTATTTGTTTGTAAAAAATATTGACAGCACACTATACCTTTCCTTCTACTTCATAGTTCCTGCACTATTTTTTATGTGTTCAATTTGGGATGCACAGATATTAAAATTTGGAATGATATGGAGATGCGATGTGACGCTTTGTTAAAATATATAATCTTGTATTTTGCATCCCTACATAAAATCTTATTAAAATGTGGGGTTTGAACACTTTTGCACGACGCTGCACTCATGCTGTGTACGTAATAATTTCCTCCATCCTTATTCTCTCTCTTTACTCCTTAGCTCATATTACATATCTAACCATCTGTCTCATAACTCCTTCCTCTCCTCTCACTGGGAAGAGAGGCAGGAAGTTGGTTATTTACAAAGACAGAAACAGACATTTGGCACAGGGAATTTATTTCTCAACATCGCTGACTTTGTTTAGCTGTGCGTGTGGAGCGAGCATGTGTGGGGGTGTGGGAACTCAAAGCGAAGCCTCAAAGCACATCTGAAAAAAAAAAAAAGAAAAAAGAAATGCACCCCACTTACTGCAACACACACACACTCACACACACTTCTTTCTCTGTCACACTCTGGGTGATCTCACACGTTCAGCTCACAGGGAAGTGATCAGCAATGACAGCTGTTCGACAGTCTCCACAGTTTGTGTTGTCAGTGTACCTGCCTCGCTCAATGACTGCAACAGTAACTCGACACTTAGTCAAGACATTGAGATGAGTTTTGCCCTGCTGGTGTTGGAGTTGCTTTCATAAGGCCTTTTTATTTTAACAAGAACGACTTAGGGGGGTAAATTTTGTTACATAAGATAATTGCTGTGCGTTTTTCAAATATTTACATCTGACACCAACTGCATCAAATAGAAACCAGACATTTTCTAACAACAAACTGCAACTAAAATGTGAAGTTGCTCCTTATCTATGACACCTGTGAGGTGATTCTAGAAGAAAAAACAGATCAGCAATATTTTTGCTTCCATCATTTTAGGAAAGCATACTTACAGAGTAGATGATAGGCTTGATTTTGTTTTGTGAAGTTGGAAATTTGTAGAAGATTTCACTTCTAGAATTGCTAACGTCTAAACAATCTTCACTACATTGCCTGATTTTAGTCCTTCAAGGAGTAGAAGTTGGGCATGTTTTTAGTTAGATTGTTGAATTCAAGCTAATTCAGTAAATATCAGCTTCAAAAATGTCTATCGTAGCTAGATGTTAGAATTATTTCACAATTAGTGTTTTGCCTACTTCAGTTTCCTCCTTTAGTTCTACTTCTGTAGGGATGGTAGAAACACCATTGTTACCACAAACATGTGCACACAATTTACTAAACTATTTCAAAGGGAAAAGTCAACTTCTGTGTCACTGTAAAGTTTGTTCATCAGCAGTTTCCATCTTGAAAAGCACATTAATGTTTATGATTGTTTTCTGCTTGGCCTGTTGTGAACTCACCTCCTGTGGTTTTTATTTGGGGTTTTCTTCTTGCGTCACCTGAAATGTATAATTCTAGACAGCTAAAGTTTGTTTTCGAACAGTCAGTTTATGTTCCCAACCTTTTAAAGCTGCACTATAATTTTATTTAAAAATTCTGTTTGTTTGTTTTTACATATTTGTTAAAACTGTCACTATGGTGTGACAGTATTTTATGAGATAGATAATCTTTGAAAAGATGGATTTCCTCCACATTCTCCCTGAGCTACTATTGCCGTCTGAAGAAATGCACCAATCAGAGCCAGGAGGTGTGTCTTAGCGCTGTAAATCAGCCTCCTGTACTCGTGGCTCAATGTTATAATGGCGGTGAAACAACTTGCCA
Source organism: Brachyrhaphis roseni (assembly GCA_903066815.1). Taxonomy (NCBI): domain Eukaryota; kingdom Metazoa; phylum Chordata; class Actinopteri; order Cyprinodontiformes; family Poeciliidae; genus Brachyrhaphis; species Brachyrhaphis roseni. Next base: position 7,698 of record CAEFZY010017780.1, on the reverse strand, counting down.
TTACAGAAAAAACGTTTATCCGCCATCATCAGTGGCTAGGCTAACTAGCCCAAGCATTCACAACAAGCTACAGCACAGCAGAGAACAAGGTGGGAGAGGCGGAATGAGCAGCGCCACACAGAGGGTGATTGACAGCACCAAGACCCATCTCCTGGCTCCTGGTTTCTACTTAGAGGAGCTCGATTTTTTTCCCCACAGATTATCTGTCTCATCTCATACTGTGATAACAAAGTGACAGCTTCAACTAATATGTAAAAAACATTTATATATATATAAAAGTGACATATCCAGAGCTCTCAATGAACTTTCAAAAGTAGCAACTTAACTTACAAATGAAAATAAGATGTCCACACTTCAATCATTTTTGACAGCTGAATATGTAACGCATCACAGAAATCATCTCCTCATGCCCATAGATGCTGTTAGCATATCCAACCACATTTCACCAAGTCTCCCACTTTCTGCAAGTTGCATTTAGTCTCAGTGTGAAAAATAATTTAGAAAAATTTTTATCTATTTTTTTCTTCAAATTTGTCGTGGTGGTTCCCAGCCATGATCCCCATTCCTGGTTCTTAGCATATTGTGCCTTAAAGCTTCAGCAGAGCTGTTGATAAACTTTAAGCAAATGTTGTTATTTTTTTATTATCATTCAGGGCAGTGAATGTTCATCAATAGAAAACACCTGGCTGCAGAGTAGATAAACCCATAGTGCAAATAGATATAGTGATTTCCAAAAACAAGCGTTTTGTTGCATTATAATCACAAACTTAAATAGATTTTATTCAGATTTAATGTGCTAAAACAACACAAAGTAATGCATAAAGGTGCAGCGCAAATGTTTTATTTAAAAAGGCCTGAAAAGTCTGGCATCCATTTGTTTTCACCTTCACAGAACAGCTGGAATTATACTTAATTTAAATTACACACATGTCGACTTTATTTGCTAAATTAGGGTCTTAACTTCTGAAGGTGACACTGAATTTTTTATCTAGGGACCTCCAAGTAAAATAAGCTGAAAATAAATCCATGTAGTTTTCTTCAGTGTGTATAATATAATAATTTTAGATATTACACATGTTTTCAGATTTTAACACACAGTACTTTTAAAACTATGACATTTATTTATTTTTTCAATCTCATAAAGTGTAATGAACATTAAAGCAAACATGACAGTATGTCATTTTGGGCAGGGCTCTGTTCTCGTGCATCAACATCTGTCCGCTAGCTTTTAGGACAACACATGCAATGATGCAATATGTCAGGCAGACATCCAAACATGCAGTTAAATAAGGGCAACTGCACATAATTAAATGTGTGGGGGTGTGTGTGTGTGACAAACAGCGCTCATTGTATGTGATGCTCTCATACTTGATTTTGCTGATTTATTTTTCCATTGATGTTGTTAAAATGACACTTCAGTCACACAGCTGCACAGATGGTTAAACATATTGATGCAAATGTAGAAATGGAAACTTTTTTTCTATGCTGAGGAAAATTAAAAAAGAAAAATCTGTTTTTTCCCTCCACCCTACCCACCTCTCCCTCTCTCTCTCTCTCTCCCTCTCTCTCTCTCTCTCTTTCTTTCCACTTTACTCTCCACCCTCAGCAATCCCAGGAATGATCGTCCCACCCATGTAAAGGTGTGAGCGTGTGATTCTGTGTGTGTGTGTTTGTTGGTATAAGATGAGTCAAGCACACTCTCGCTGATCCCGCTGGAGGATTTGCTCCGAGATGGACTCCGGTTGGGGATGGAGCTGTCCATCCAGATCTGAAGGAACAAAACCAACTCAGGCCCTTTCTAACACAAAAATACAAGGAGAACAGCAAAACTGTTTGTAGAAATCTTTGTACAATGTAATGCTTTTATAGGAGAACTGCCACATCCAAGATTATGACTCTCCATGGTCACAAAAAATGTATTTTGGACAGAATCCACTTCCTCTCTTCAGAGATTGATTTTCTTTTTCTTTTTTGTGCTACATGTGATGACCTTCTTTTCAATGTAACCTACAGGAGCAATTTTCTATTTATGGAGTTTTGTCTTCAATGAAGGAGTATAATGTGAAAAGGATCTGATGGTGATGAGGATGCTTTCATACAGGCCTGATGCAGCCAACACAGACAAGCCAAACCTTCACAGAAATTCCTTCTCTTCTGTTTTTTGCCAAAACTACCCATTCATCACTCTACCGACTGTATTGTTTTAGTTGACGGACTTTGATTGTTCTCCTGATGTATCAGCCATTCAGAAAAATTCAAGCGTTTACTTTTAGCTTTCGTCTCATGCATCTTCTCTGTGGTTCTCTTGTGATACATTTTCTTTAAAAGCAAAAGGTTAAGGAGAAAAGACTTCAGATGAATGTAGCTCCTCTCCATCAGGTGTGATCATGATTTGCCAACAACAGCTCTAATTGATGTATCCCAATTCAGTTTTAAATATAGACACATTCATTTTTAAGAGGGAAAACATGTCTTAAGTGACTGCTGCCATTATTAAGTGTTTTGTGTGAATTAGATTCATTTTTTTTTATGTCGTTTTGTTTTGCTGTGTTGTTTTTACGCAGGATGAAACAGACAATGTTGCCGTCTTTGGTCCTTGCCGTCTGACAGGTTTAATTGGCCAAAGGAGAACATTAAGCCAATGGTTTGACTTACTATACATGCTGCACTGCAAAAAATGCCTTTCAGATTTAAAAAGCCTGTTTGTGTTTTTTAGTTTTAAACACCCACCACTGAAGTGAAAACATAAAACAAATCTTCCATTCCTTCAAAACTGCATGTGTGATTTTAACAACTTGTGTACCATGGTAATATTTCTATTTTAAGATGTTTATATGACATGTTGCATCAATTTAATTAATCTCACTATTATGGTGCCATAAATTTAGTGAATAAAGTTAAGGTATAAGTGCTAATGTTCAGAGACAAAAGACCTGAGTTAATGATTACTGTTCCGCCTGTTGGCATAGCTGTCTTTACTTCTACTAAATAGTTTCTGTTTCTGTTTGTCAAAGCTGTTAATGTGTCTTAATTTTCCAGCATATTCAAAAAATATTACCAAATGTTTTGCCAGCTTAGATTAGATTGAGGTTGTATTAGAAGTTTCTTGTAGAAAACTATGATTAACTTTTTTAATAATTAATTTAAAAATCATTAGCACTGCAGCAATGAAATAACAGCTTTCTGCATGTTTCTGTTATATAAATTGGATGATTTCTATTTGGTGATGCACTTCAAGTCTCTGAGGTTTCCAGAACTTTGTCTGGCCCTCTTCAAGTCAACAGACACATGTTGGAGAAATCAAAAAATTATTTTAAATCTAAATCTGCCCTAAGTATGAGTAGTTTTAGGCTTAACTTTAAAATGGAGATGTTATTTTAAGCATAGCCATGTCAAAGTATAACACAGATACGTAATACTTTGATGTGTGCATAAAAAGATTGGCAATAAGGAACCATTCTGCAACAACTGATTTGATATAAACAACTAAGTTTTCTTGAGCTTGGCCTTTTATCAAAACTGAAATCTTGTGTCTCAAAAAAAATGTAAATCTAACGTTTTATACACCAGTGATAAGATATGCTATTTAGATTCAACTTTTTGGGATAATTTAATGACTTTTCTCTTTCTTCTGCACATGTTTACAAAGCACTTACATTTACTTTTCATTTCTTAGAATAAAGGAAGACATTTTTTGCAGTGCAGGAAACTTTATCAGTGAGATGTCTTAAAGAAATTTCACAAGCAGCTTCTTTTTAAAAAAAATAAAATAACTATTTGTAACCCGGTAGTGTGTGCTGCTAAAACAGTCTTAACTGAATTATACTATTTTGCCAAAATCCTTTTTTAAGTTTTGTCTGACTAAGCAGTCTTATCTGATGTGTTGGATGGTTAACTTGTCACAGATTGACACAAATATCTGATGCTACCATTATGAACTTTTTGTCACGGTTGGTTTAATGTCAACATTTCTTTTTTTAAGCCTGGAGCTTTGAATGCACATGAAATCTGGTCTGTTTATCCCCCAGGCTGATGATTTTTTCCACCAACAAAAACTTGGTTAAATTATTACTTGGTCATAAAACTCAAAAACTTACAACTTATATGTGCTTATACTGTTTGTGTAACTTGCAAAATTGTTTGTATTAAAATGTTCTCAGACCAGCAGCACCCCTTTCCTATATTGAAGTCATCAGAAATAGGGATGAAAGCAAAGTATTTAAAAAGTTGGAGCAAACCTGCTATGGTTTAAACCAGAAAAACTGTCTTATTATTTGAATTTATTTGTTTTTGTCTAACAGTGTCTGTTTGGTAAAAGCCATATTTCCACTGCTAATTTCAATCAAGCTAACATAAGCCATGATGTACCTTTTTATTATGAAGACATTAGGATATTTTTGAATTTGTCATCTGTATTGTTTTTGTTCAATTTATCATAATTTGTTGTGTTATTTAGATGTAGAGTTTTTAATATGTTGTTATAATTCTGCTTGTCTTTAATGATAATGAGTTTAATTAGGATCAACATTTCTTAATGAAGGCCTGAAGGAAATGAAGGAAACATGTTATCTTGTCTTTCTTTTCTCTTGCTATTCAGGCTTTACAAACTTTATTATTTCACTTTGCTGTCCTAGTAAGACTTTGTTTTTGCTTTCCTTGACTTTCTCTTTAAAAGAAATGAGCCACCTATTTATTTAATCTCAATCATGGGCCTAGAGACCACTCGTCATGTTAAATGTGGGCGTGACCGTGTGGGTGTGTAAATGTATGAGAGAACAGATTTTTTCTTTCTGAAAAAAGGAAATGTGATGCTTAAAAGCAGAAGGATCTTTTTTTTTTCTGTTGTTGCCTACATAAATAAATATATGTAAAGGGTTTTGCCTAAACAAGTAAGATCCAGAGCACTTGTCTGACAACATTAATATGATTTATCTGGGCTTGTCTGCATTCAGGCTTGTGTTTGTGAGCCTAAAAATTATCAGCAGTATCAGAGTGAGGAGGAATAGTATAGAGGAAACTACTGTAAAGATGAAGTTGATTTTGTATTATTTTGAAACTTGGAGTGTAAAATAACTTTTTGACTTTCACTATATTTAATTAAAGGTCTTTCATCTCTTCAAAACAGTTTTTGTTCATGTTCTTGAAATCTCCAATCTAATCAGAACTTAAAATAACTTTAGATTAGTCCCATGCACAAATTGAGAAATTAACTGTTCACCTGTGGCTTTGCAGTGGTTAGTCCTGCTAAAGAGCCAGACAAACCGTGAAACAGTTAAATCCAGATAAAGAAAATATTTTAGAATCTACACACACAATAAAAGTATTTTAGAAGTTCAAATCCAAAAGTTAGGACTAGGGGAGGCTTTATCAGCCTAATTTCAGAACGGAGAATCATTGTCTGCATAGCAGTACAAATCTGTGTGTTTTCAATAATATTCCCAGATCACTACTTGAAGAATTGGTTCCAAGCATGAAACCTTGTGGAACTCCATGCTTAACTAATGCATGAAAAAGATTCAACTTGTTTTCATGCATGATTCAACTTGTAAGCCACTTTTGAGAAAAATCATGATTTAAACAAGCCCAGTATGGCTTTATTCAGTTTAGTAACACATTCATCCTTAGAGTTAAATATGGACAGTAATATTTAGGTAAAGACTAGAGTAAATTGTGAAAGGTTAAGATTAGATCAATTATTTATCAGACATTTCAAATGGGACATTGAATCACTAGATCACTAATACATACATTAATAAAATAATAGAGTTACATAAGATATAATTTTTTTTCTTATTTTAAAGAAGGTGGTAGCATCCCTCCCTGGACTTTGCAGCAGTGATGTTTTTGTCATTGTATGTGAAACATGAGGTAAATGTATTCAGACTAAATAATCCGTATCATTTATTTGGGCACAAAATCTTACTAAAAACACAGAAGAAGAAGTTGAACATCTGTGCTGAACATAAAAAAAACACACAGTGGCTCCATCTTCTCATTACCCAGAATGGACCTGTGCCAGGTTCTAATAGTGGCTGAGATGTTACTGCACTCCCTAATTAAGCTACACGCTAAGCAACACATGCAGTTGAGTTTCCTGCGTTAAGATGAGAGAGCAGGAGGAAATAAACACCATTCAACCGCTGCAACTCCATCTGTAAACATGCAGAGTCAGGTCAGTTTGCCACATTCAGAATAGCATTCTCAGAACAAGTGTTTATATGCACACCATTCAGACTATCAGTCAGCATAAACCACCACAGATTAAAATTGTAATCTGTACTGCAGATTACAATTTTATTCCTATTCAGTTGAATCCAATCAGAATATTTCCACTTTCCACATTTTTATTCCAATCAGCCATTTAATCCAAATATTTATGCTCATGTAAATGTATATAATGTGAGGAGCAAAGACAACTTCTGTTCAAAATCATACCGTAGTTCAGTTTGAAAGTCTCGTCTGAGCATTTTCAAAATGATTGGATCCAAAAGTATCCAGTAAGGTTTCACATTGCATAAAATATTTCACAACACTTCACATCAGTTTCTTTTTGTGTCCAGTTAAAGCTTCCGAGAGGAAATAAATTGTATTTGTTGTTTGTTTTAATACTTGAGTTGAATTCATAACTCAGCAGTGCATCCTGGACATGTTGGATAGATTTGATTTGGATTTGAAGAAATGACTCTTTCCCTGATTCATTGTAATCTAGTTACACAATGATAATTTTGACACAATGATGATCTTACCATGTGTGTTTTCACTTCCACTGTGAGTGGCAAAGCTACAAAAGTCACTTGTGAAATATAAGCTTTTACTTTTAAATGTTTGGCTCAATTTCTGTGAATTTATGGTGCTGGAGAAGTCTTCCCAGGATAGAGACCTGTTGTGAAGTTCACATAGAGGCGAGGGGACTGATTTATTGTTTCTCGTTTACGTTATTTTTCTTCATCTTATTTTTGGTCACTTTAGGCTTTTTCTGTCTCCAGCAGCTTAAATTTGTGAGCAACTGCGTCAGTACTGCCAACAATGTGGTTACACAAACTGCATGTGCTTGAGTGTGTGTGGGGAGGTTCATAAACAATACAAACGCTGCAATGAAGCCCAAAGAGACAGACGGGCGCTTTGCTGCAGTTGGCCATCAGCAAGACTGCAGGCTGTAAATATGGGGCTGGGGGGAAATGTGAGGAGCTACAGTCGTGTTCCTGGCCTAAAGGCCTAATCAGGGAGGAGACACAGATGTCCTATTGATACCAATTAGGCTCTCTCTTCAAACACACACAACAGTCTTTAGAGGACGATCATAAATCCACGGTTTAATTTTGAAGCTCAGCGTGAATAGATATATATTTTTGTTTTATTTCTTATGGATTACCTGTGACCATATTTTAAGCGTTATTTAAACATTGGTCTGCTAAGTGTTCACAAAGAATATACTGTTGTGCAAATGTCTGTATGATATCAAGTCTGACAAAACAGGTCTGAAGACATCCATTAGCTAATGGATCTTTCCTCCTTTTATCCCCCTCATCCTCTGTCCAGCCCTGCGTCTCGCTGCCGGAGCACTTAACATCAGCAAGAAACACACACACCCAGCCTAACCTCTTCCGTTCGGTTCCCTTTCTAAACCTCTTTCAGCTGAATTCAAATCCTTTCAACATGCAATTCAAACTGGGAGTAAAGCTTCAAAGTTTATTGAAC